>JAFMSR010002627.1:0-22192 GCA_022818135.1 Saxidomus purpurata
TATTACGTATTTATTAGATTAACAACATTGATACTATGGCCTTGGCCAAAAATAAAATAAGCACATGGTGAATTAAATATTTATAACGTTCGCCAATTTCCGTGTCAATTTAATCGTCTCTTCATCAAAGGCAGAACTTAAAATTCAGGAACGATTAATGAGATGCGCTTCCTCGGGGGAAATTAACTACCTTTATTCAATTACGATGCATTAAACTTTATGTTTATTACCATCAATTTCGACATGGTTATATTATTTTAGAAGTAGAAATATAATGACTAATGTGTTTATTCCTGTTAGACTCAAATACATTGCAAGACAGATTGTTAAAAAAAGACCGTAGAATAAATGCTGTTTAAAATGCATGTTGTATTATCCGGAGTTGTTGCTACGCGTCTCATTTGGATCAATAATAGATAGAAAATTAAGTCGTTGAATTATTACGATATCATTTCTGTTTAACATTTCAGCTGAAGTTTCATCACCACCAACAATTTTGCCTACAGCAACAGCATCATCACCAGCAACAACCGTGCCTACAACAACTACCCAACCTACGACAACAGCGGCACGAACAATGACAACCCAACCTACAACATCGGTACCACCACCAACAACCCAACCTACAACAACATCGGCACCAACGACAACCCAACCTACAACAACAGCTGCCCAACCCACTACAACTCCTATAACAACTGATGTACAAGCAACGACAACCCAACCTATAACAACAGCTGCACCAACAACAACAACCCATCCTATAACAACAGTTGCACCAACAACAACAACCCAACCTACAACAGCAGCTGTACCAACAGCGACAACCCAACCTACAACAACAGCTGCACCAACAACGACAACCAAACCTACAGCAGCAACTGCACCAACAACGACAACCAAACCTACAACAACAGCGGCACCAACAACGACAACCCAACCTACAACAACAGCGGCACCAACAATGACAACCCAACCTATTATACCTGCGGCACAAGCAACGACAACCCAACCTACAACAACAGAGGCTCCAACAACAACAACCCTACCTACAACAACTGAGGTACAAACAACGACAACCCAACCTACAACAACTGAAGTACAAACAACAACAACCCAACCTACAACAACAGCTGCACCAACGACGACAACCCAACCAACAACAACAGCGGCACCAACAACAACCCAACCTACAACAACTGAAGTACAAACAACAACAACCCAACCTACAACAACAGCTGCACCAACAACGACAACCCAACCTACAACTACAGCTGAACCAACAACGACAACCCAACCTATAACAACAGCGTCACCAACAATGACAACCCAACCGACAACAACAGCACCACCAACAACGACAACCCAACCTACAACAACAGCGGCACCAACAACGACAGCCCAACCTACAACAACAGCGGCACCACCAACGATTACCCAACCAACAACAACAGCGGCATCAACAACTACAACCCAACCTACAACAACCGCGGCACCAACGACGACAACCAAACCTACAACAACAGCGGCACCGACAACAACCACAGCTGGCAGTTTAATATGTCTACTCAACATATGTATAAGTGGTTAAGTTCGCGACGCTGAAATGTTTGCGAATTTCGCGAATTGGCAAAATTCGCGAATATATCTACCAGCGTAAATATTCACGCTATCAGATGTTGTTTTTTTACCTCAAGTAAGTTCAATAAACCCATTTTATTATTTACATTATTTAAACAATTCTGTAAACTGTTCGCATCTTTCGAAAGATGATTGAATTATATACGATTTTGCATAGAGAGCCTCGTGTGCTTACATGTAAAAAATAAATAAAAGTTACAGATTAGTTTTCACACCTCTATTGTGATAAAGCATGGCACATAGTTACTGTTTCTTTGAAACTCATACGGGCTATAAATGAAATTTGTATTGTATTGTAGAGAAACAAAGACTTTTATTGTTTCGAGGTGCACAAAAATATTTAACCGTTACTTACCTGTCCAATCAAAGCTTACTTGTACAAGGTGTTCAGCATACAATAAAATAATCATCGCATAATTACGGCATGATAACAGTTTACATTATTTGACCAAATCTTTGTACTGTTAAAACGTATTAAGAACGGGCCCCTTTATCGATCAGCTCAATGACAACGCTAATGGGATTTTTACAACGTGTAAATACTACGCACATTCATATTTTGGGATTCGCGAACATTTCTGCCAGCGAAACGTCCGAAATTTTCAAATCGCGAAGTTCTTGACCAGCGAACATAACCACTTAGACAGTATACAGTAAGCTTAAGCGTAACTACAGGTGGGTATACATGCCAGAGATGGGACAATCAGTTTCCACAAACACATATCTATATAGCTGATGATATGTACCCGGATGCCAAGGTCTCAGCTGCAGCAAACTACTGTCGATTCCTTGGTAACAGCAACCTCTGGTGTTTCACGACGAATTGGTTAAAGAGATGGGACTATTGTACAAAACCTGATCATGTCTGCTGATTTATATCTATTTTTAACCGTTTGATATCTTTTTTTACTAATTAGCATCTTGATCTAGGGCACAGCTACTCAATGACAATACATGCTTTTATAATACATACTATTTTATTAACACATTGTAATGCCAAGCCTAGTGAATGAAAACGTTGATTATGTGTCAAAGACGTTAATACTACGTCATAAACATTACTACTGAGCGGGGAAACAACCTATCTGATAGTATCGCTAAAGCTCTCCTTGTTAGCCGATTATCAAGTGCGGCCCAGCTCAGCCGTGTATTATCATCTAATTAACATGAAGCGAAAGTATCTATCGCTCCGCCTACCGATCGAGCGATCGATAGATTACAAAACCTCCGACAAGCTTTAGTGTTGACGCAGTATTCACTTGAACTTGCACATTTTGACTTGGAAATAAACGCATTTAAAAAGGAATTTTAGTATTTTATGTTTCCTTTGAAAATGATGCAGATACATATTACGCATTTTGTGCATACATTTTAAAACTAACCCTTCAGGAAAGGGAAAATGAGTGCACAAAATACCGAACAGATCTCGAAGCGGAAACTATTTTGAAAAAAAACAACATTTTATAAACTCTATGATGTAAATAATGTATTCACAGATGCATTATCACAGGATTTTTCACTTCCATGAAAGATATCTTCATTCATACATAATGCATTTTTTACAACGTGGTCAGTAAAACTTTTTGACTGTCCTTGTAAAAAAGTGAAATTCACTAAATATTTCGGACTGTTTTTATATCTTACAAGAGAAGTAAATCAGTACAGTAAATCCAACATATAACAAACAACTTCGGGCCATTTTAATTTGTTCCGTATATCCGTAGTATGTTATGTCCATACAGCACATTTCATAAGTAATGAATAAGGAAAAAATATCTGGTCTAGAAAATGTTATATCGCGTATTGTTAGATATACGGAGTTTAATGTATATCTAAGTTCAGTAGTGGAAGTCTGCATATAACTTTGGTTGAATGTATATTATTTATAATAAATTGTGTTATAGTATATTGATACACATGCATCACATTTATTGACCAGAGCTATTCCCAGCTTGTACCTGCTGCGTGCAATGAGCTAGCCGAAACATTTTACATTCGGACAAGCCAGTAACTGGGCCAAGGCTTTAGTTGGTTGATTTATGTTACTAAATTTACTGGTGGGAGTACTATTTCAATGTAAAGGTTACTCTACTGTAGTGTACAATACCGTAAACTGGGCAATATTCGTGATGATATTTTTTTCGCGAATTTTCCACTTCGCTTATTTAAAACTCTGGCGAAAGATTCATTTCAAATAGATTTACTTTAAGAGAATTGTCTTTTCGCGAATATAAAGTTCGCGAATAAGTCTGTCTGCAAGTCTGTCACGCGAAATTAACCCAATTTACTGTAGCCGGAAGCCATGAAACTCGTGTTAAAAGACTTACTTTTGATGAAAAGCGGACTATACGCACTGAAGCATATTTTAAGTTTACTCAAGTCAATATTTCTGACACTTTCGTCGTAAAATGGCCAATAACGCGTATTGTGACAAAAGTCAGAATGAAAGTACATTATTTTATCACAATCAGGTAAATAAAGCCACCAGACAGAAAAAATTAATGTTTACATCTTTTGACCGAATTTTCGCGGACTTTTTTCAATGAATCAGAGTCATTTACAGCATTTTAGATATTGTTTTGCATCGGTCTGTCAGACATTTGTATATACACATTGAGTGCACTAGTTCATAAGTATTTTGTGAGTACAGTTTATCTTTTGCTTGTACACCTATTCAAGAGGTAGGATTTACCTGAAATACATACATGTTGTACATACAATGGTAGTCATAGACCGAGTTATATAGTAAATCTTTGTAAAGATTGTGAACAGGCATATTGATAGCTCTAGCTTTCACAGGAACTGAGTATTTGACAAAGTCTCTGTTTGTGACGCCATTGAAGCAGGACACGGGACATTCGTAGATTTGGGAAACACACCGTTGTCTGAAAGTAATAGTACCCTTCGAAATGACCATATGTAGTTACGGTCAAGAAATATACTGAAAACACAGTAAACATTAAAGTGATAAACCCTTTAAAGTGACCATCATATTTTTAGAAAGACGTTGATCACTGATTTGTACTTCTAGCAAAATGAATATTTCCAGCGTTCTAACAAACATGTATGACTATGTATAGCGTTTTTATATCCATTTAATATAGATCAAATCTGTGAAAATCATTTTTGACTGTCCTAGTCAAAAACTTTAAACCCACAATGTATAACCTTTAGAAACCATTTAAAAACTAGTTTTAGAGGATTATGTCCAGAAATAAGTTCCATTGAAATTATAATTTGATTATTTATAATCAAAAGGAAAGGCAAGAAAGTAAATAATTTGACTCAAGAATGAAGAATTAGTTGAGAGAAATACATTGTTGAAAACAAAATCTGAAATTGGAGTATTTAATATGAAGATATTGAGGATTGAAAATTTGCTAAATGGAGGAACATGGAGGCGGCCATTTTGAATTTGTGATGCCATAGTGCTCTAATTAAATATTCACCCAGGTAGCACCGCTATGCTAAAAGTATATTAAAACATGGTTACCTACACTTAATCAATGTTAGCAATTTCAAATGAAAACAGTCATGAGAACGTTAGTCAATTTAGTTAAAAATTAAATAACGAAAAAGGGGCATGTCTAATACAGCTCTTAAGTTTCATCTTGAAACAAATTCTGACTTGTATTCTCCTTAAATCACATTTATTGAAATAATATGAGCATTTTGTATACATGTATTAATTAATTCAAAATAATCATTTGAATTAACATCAACATGCGATCAATGAAACATTCTATTCCGGGCCGCAATTTAGTAGGTCTAATTAGCATACTTCATAAATGACATCTTGAGACAAAGTATATTTCATCAGACTGGTTTACATTTCCTGATATCAGACTGGTTTACAGCAATAAACTGACAGGCAGCCAAATTTAACTAAATGATCGAGATAAACTATTCAATAACGAGACTAGTCAGTGGTCGTGAAAATGTGCGGTAGTTTATCTGCAAACATTTCGACCGCTAAAGGTTTTCTGCGGATATAGGTAGGAATAGTATTGTACATTTGAATAATTTAAGACTCACTTTAATGGAACATAGCGTAGAACATATAATAAAATTGCTACGTTAACTTTGTTTTAATTAACGCTGAAAGAAGAACACGGAAATGCGTAAAGATTATTGAAAGTTTTCATGAATATGTTTTTGTTTTCTTTTTAAGTCATAAATGATACACTGAAAAAAAGAAACAGTAAATTGTAAATGCACAAACCAGATAGTGAACATTTGCTTTGCACGAACAAAGAATATACATTCATTACGTTTCTGTAATAAAGTCTGTAAAGTTAATTTGCATCTCCCATTTCAAAATACCTATGACGCAAAATTACATAACTGTTCCTTAAGCTATAATATATTTTTATTTCTCATATGTCGAGCTAAGTTTGCGATATTGCTAATAAAGATTGTTGTTGTTGTTGTTGTTGTTTTGAACAGAAAGGGAACCTATTTTGCTATACGCAGATTTATTTGTGCCAAGTACATAAGTGGACAAATAGCAAGGAGAAGAATTACATTGTAATTATAATTAATTAATCTCTGTCAAATAATTGTAATGAATTAGTTAAAGTTTTTAAATTCCTGTAATTTAACTAATTATAATTGAACATAAAGTCCTGTTAATTGAAATTAATTGTCTAAAATTTTATCCATACTTGGGTAGATCCCTTATTTATAGATATGCATAAAAATACCTGTCACAAAGGATAGATTGTGACAAGGTTAGTCAAAAATGACGTTCACGTCTTTTTCTCTATATTCAATAGATTACTTTAAACATGTTTTTTTTAAGCAAATTTGTATAATAATAATAGTTCAATAATTAAACAAGATTTATTCGTAAATGGAAGAAAAGGGATAGGTCACTAGTTCTGTAAACATTAATTACGACATTCTATTGATAGAAGAAAATTACACAAGACAATTTCTAAATATATCAAAAGGTAACATGTTAATCAGTTATCATAATGAATATCAACAGTGAATTGTCTAAAGAAGGGGTTATTGAAAAAAAAGATTAAATGGCTTGTCCAGATTACGTTTATGAGATTGCATTGTTATTGTTGTAACATTCATCCATGATTTAGATGCATTACGAACCCGAACAGGCCCGATATACATGAAAAAGTACCTGAAGTGGAAAACCTCAAGCAGAATGTTTGTTTTCGGTCCAAACATTGGACAAATGCGACACAAAATCTAAGCATGACCACTACCGATCAATTGTCCCGTTTGACCTTCACTCTAAGACCCAAAACAGATGTGTCGATTTCAGTTATTACATACGGCTATAGAACGGACGTGTTAGCAATTCGAACGAATGACAAATAAACATTTACTTACATAAACGTCTGTCCTCGGCAACTAAAAATACGTGTTATTCCGTCATTTTGAACAAATATACATCAAAACATCTACACCCAAAGACCTTGAAAAACCTCTGTAAAAATGTTCTATTAAATGATATTAAAGGAAAATATTTCATTGCTTCAAAATGTATCGCCCTCCAAGTCTAAAATCACAAATATTAAATAGTTGGTATAGCCAATGTTAGCGTGAATGGAGGCCATGCATCTTCTTTGCATTGACTGGATTAAAGAAGCAGTCATAATGTTGTGGAATATTTGCCCATTCCCCTGTCAAGCCCTGACGTAAATCAGTGACGTTGGCAGGGGGTGGCTGACGACTGTATTTACATATCCTTTAAGCTCAGCCCATACATTCTCGATTGGTTCCATATCGGACTAAATGGCCGTCCAGTCCATGACCTTTTGGTGAAAATGCTGGAATGTGATGTTGGCGACATATGGACTCACATTTTCATACTGAAATTTGCCTCCATCTCTGCCGAAAGTCGGTGATAATCCAGCGCGTAACATGCAAACGGCTTGTTACCTATTATCTTCTGAAAGGCGAGGCATTTTAAATGCTGAAAACGCTTCCTAAAAATATACTTTCTTTGAGTTTTTAATCAAAAGGGACCTACTGAACCAACTTGTATCGATTTAATTTTTAAAAATTACTTACCCGTAATGCGCACGTGCAGAACATTGTTTCTGCCTTATTGCTTCTCACTGTTTTTACGGTTGAGCGAATTTCATTTAAAATGCATTCCGATAGTAGGTTTTATGTGTGGGAAGTAAATGAGAATTATGAAAATAGTTTTTTCTTGTTTTGCTCCAAAAAATATTAACATATAAAAGTGTTGCGTTATTAAAGTCTTTCAGTGTATTGAAAACCCGAGAGACCTGAATCACGTCCGACCCCTGATGAAAAGATGATACAGATCACTGCATACATACAGTACCGCCAGCGTTTCACTTCCGCGCGTTCTCGATTACCGATTAACGGTTACCGCACCGTAAACGGTTCTCGTTTCAGTTTAGTTAAATCCGTGTAGCCAATCAGAATGACTCTAACCGTGAAACGTTTTTCGGGAACCGTGTAGCCAATCAAGAGGGGTGGATGGACCAGTTTATTCTACGGGTATTGTGCGGGCCTGATTATTTATTTTTAGAATATTGAAAGTTTGTTTGTATTGTTTGTATTTGTGCTTATTGGGTCCACCATCCTCGTACGAGGTATAGTCGGTACGACCCGAGAATATTGAAAGTGTTTAGACAACGACCTTTATACTGTAGTCTTTGTTTGACGAGTTTCCGAGTGCGGTACGAAGCCTGTCGTTGAAATTAAATGTACGGGAAATTGACGATTACTTAAATCTATTGATACATGTACTAATAATTATTATGACAAAATCGATTTTAAAGTCCACATGATATTTCGGTCCTCAAATAGGCCCGCACAATTCCGCACAATAAACATTTAACGGAAGCTGCAAAAGATGGTGGCAGAAATGTTGCAAATCTGATCGTTTGATGTAAACAGGTGATTATTTGTTATGGTAAGCATAGATATTGTGTAAATGTTGTTACATAAATGTAATTGAAGTGGCGCTATGAGTTTAAAGGGTTGTCACTACGTAAATGTAGAGTACAAAGGAGATTTCCATTCATCTCTCTGTTCATCACAAAAACTGACAAGTCTGAAGTTAAAAAAAAAAAAAATAAACCCAATCTTACAAGTTTGTGCGGGTGTACCTACGAGTTTGTGTTTTTAAATATGATTTACTGCTAAGTACTTGTAAAGCATGTGTCCGAATTCTATGCAAGTTTCTTCAGCGGTATTCCTGTGCACACAGAAGCAAAGATATTTGGCAAAAAAACGTGATATCGATAATGAAGAAGTACTTGTATTGTGTACAGTCGATAAGATGACGAAACTAATTTGTTGACAAGAGTTTGTGTTAATTGTCACTATCATCTTAGGTAAATTGCCCAGAGGGTAGTAAGTGGTGATTCATTAACTTTTCAAATAGATGATAAGCAGATAATTAAATCATTCAGTCAAGTTTAACAAAATTCAAAGATTTGATGTTTTTGTAACAGCGCAAAAACAAATTTACACATCAATTGGCAGATGTCCATGCAATTATGCATTGATGTTGTGATAAATTATCGGAAACCTCTTGTGTTGTGATTGGATGAGTGCATAACAAGCAACGCTTTAAATGTATCAGCTTGCAGATCATGATGATTAGTGACGCATGTTTCCTCAAAGCTTTGAAATGCAGAATTTCCTGCTAAAAACATATATCTACCAGTGAGTTGTCCAAAAACCCGGGGATTTTGCAAAAATCTGGTAATACTGTAAACCTAGAAATTATTTCACTCGTTTTAAGTAAGCGAAATTCGCAACACAGTCGATCCGCAAACTTAATTAGTCGCAAAATCGTTACTTACAATGAAAAAGTTTCTAGCTTTTCATCTTAATTTTTGTTCACCTCGTCAATTTGCTAGTATCCGCGATATTGGTCAGTTTGTTGAATTTACAATTTTTTGAAGAGTTATCTCTGTTAGTTGTGCCTTAAAACAGGTACCGGACAGAACAATGTATGTTTTTAATTCCCATATTGTACATTGTAGGGCATTTAGGAAGTAGTAGACTGTTAAACGGTACAAAAACAAATTATGTCTCAGACTTCGTGAAATTCGTCGGTCCGACGGACATGTCCAAAAGATTTCGAGTCAGACCGAGCTTTTTTAATCCGGATATGGACCGACTGTCCGGCATAAATTCAATGTCGTTATTTGGATCGCTTCGGTCAAAATGGTGTCCTTGTGATTCTATGAAGGAACAGAACAGGGAAAAATAGAAAAATGACTCCCCATGAACGCTCAGCCCAGAAAAACAGTATGAAAAAAAGAGAGTTTAAAGAACATTTAAAAATTAACATGATTATTTAACTTAAAACTTTGCTTTTTTGATTTTCGGTCCAGCAGATTTGTATTCGGTCCGGCAAGTGTTTGGACCTTGCAGGTCCGAATGCCCGGCTATTTTTTTCAACTTTCGCGAAGTCTGATGTCTACTGTATTGAATAACTGAGATTACCAGGCCACTGTTAACATCCACTGTTCAAGTGAGAAAAGTGTGACTAACGGAGAGCCAATATTTAGACTATGAATGCATTGTTTGATATCGCACAATACAAGTGAGAAATTCATGCTTTCTGCTATTAATCCAATTGATATTATCATGAATTTTGAATTTAAAAAATGTTTTAATGACCGCAGTTAAAGGGGTCTCAAGAAAATGAGACTTATGAAAATGACTGTAACTTACTTTGTGCATCCATTGACCAGTTGTCACATTGTATGATAGATATTATTAGGTTAAACCGTACAATATGGAGATATATTTGGACGAGTACCAGCTACCAGCTATCTCGTATTGTACAGGACAATTTTAAATAACCTTTTTATTCTATTATATAGTTTAAATAAAAAATGATTCACTGAATATTGTATTTCTGTCTTTTCTGTATTTTCCCAGCTTAGTACGAATGCAAATATTATTTGTTCCTTCAATAAAAGATACCAGCGATAAATTTTGTGAAAATATCCAAGTCTTACAACATTGGCATGACTTGCACTTTTACCCCTTTGTGTTAACCAGCAAACGACAAATAATCCTGATATCAAGACGATTAAACTTGCCGTTAAAAGGGTCAGAACTCTTATATACTTCACCCGATTTTCATTTGGATTATTTTCACACGTTTTGGTCTTTATTGTATGTTTAACATGGGACTGTTGTACCGTCCAAATATGGGAAAAATACAGGATTTTTTTGTATGCATGTGCTACCAATATGGTAATATATTGTACAGTCACGTGTTGCAAATAAACGTTCAGGATTGGATATATAAAAAAGATATAGAATAAACGATCGTAATTCGTCTGATTGAAATTTATGACATTTTGAATGCTTACTTTAGAATGAAAATGCATATACAAATTCATTAATTCCGTGCACGATTACAGCTCACAGTCGTACCGTGATGTAATATAAAAGATAAGTGATAAATCAACTTTTGTTGTGAACTTGAAATCAGCTTCAAATTGCCAAAGTTGATATTGACGCAATAGACTGCGATATCTGCTCACTGTGTATTAAAATTAAGCATTAGAAAAGGATTTTGCTATTTAATATTCACAGAGTTTGTGATACCGATGGAACGCGAGCATTAATTAATTTTTTTGTAGTCGTGTAAATGTACGGTGTCCATACAATGCGAAAAAATGGAGCCGAGAACAATTCTAGGTTTACAGTAAATCAATCTTCTATGGCATATGATATATGATGAAACTTGCCTTCAAAATTATTTTTTCTCTTTATCATAATTATGAAAGTCGGACAACCAGGAGTGTTGCCACCCCTAAGTTCCATAGTGATGTATTCAGCATAGCTGTGTCGCCAACCATCAGTGTCCTACGATGTAGTTTTTTTACAACAGTCATTCTATGTTACACAGTCATGTTTTATGATGTAATGTCATTGAAGAAAATGAAAATATTGATTGATTAAATTCTTTTTTAAATTGTTTACTTATGTAATGAAATGTAAATTAAATTTCTGTCCACCATTCATGGAACTCTCAGCCTAAGAGTTAATCTTTATTTTTGTTTCATTGAATCAAATGATAAGTTACTTTAGTTGAAGACTTTCGATGAATATTTTTTACAGTTGAGCCCTACTTTGCCCAAGAAAGGAACGTGCCTAGGTGTACTAAGTTCATTTTCTATCAGGGAGCCCCAGTTGCATGTTGTGGTAGTAACTGATTATAAAACCCAGTATTTTCAGTTAGTCTTTACAATCATTTTGACATCATAATTATGTTTTGTCTGCATTCTTCAAGATGCTGCAGCCAAAAATACCTTTCGGAGCGTCAACGTGAAAATGGTAGCCACACATTAGATTGAACCAAAATCAATTATACCTCTTATTTCGGAATATTCCAGGCGTTTAAAATGACCCAAAAATTTATAGTCCCTGGAGCACTTTGTATTTCAAATTACTTGTAGCCTTTACATTATAAAGAGCAATCCCTTACCGGTGAAACTGGCAATTATTTGTATGAAAAACATTCCTTACATTGCTTTTTATTTGTAAATCAAAAGAACTGCATTACATTATATTAAGTCTTGTACATGTATAGCGCATTATTTTTTACGGTGATATTGCAAAAAATAGGAAAAGTGTTCTGAGAATGTGTTAAGTGAGGTTACAGTGGCAAAGGAATGAAAGTAAAGTATACATCAAACACTGTTCTATCATTCATTATTCTACCTGTAAATTCATTTTTCTATAGAAGACAATGAAGAGTATTCAATGTGCTCCTGGGACTTAAAAATTTTGTCATGGATTGTCATCAGAATTTCCCCTTTTACCATGGTTAGGGATGTTGCAGAAAATGCCATAGATTAATATTATATCACATCAGAATTCTGTTTACTATACCCCCGTAACAAAGAAGTTGGAAGTGATTCCATTATTTCCAGCTTATATATGCTTGACAATTATGTGTATGGGGATTGTTACTCAGTTTGTTAAAATTATAAGTTTTACATATTCCTTTTCAGACCTCCTTGAATACGGGTGAATATGACGTCATTTCTGTGGAAAATCCTCGGCCTAGAAGCTGCCAAGTCAAATTAGGTAAAGGTAGTAATTAATTTTTCTCAGCTTTTGTTAAAAACTTTCAAACGAAAATATTAGGGGTTTCTGTCCGGGCAGAATGATCATGATCTGTGCTGGAAACAAAGGCGGGAACACTTTCTACCAGAGTGGTATTTTAAAAACTGTTAAATGATGTTTCTTATGCACCTAATGCAGTGATAAATGTAACTTTCTGAAAGTTTTTGATGCTTCAGATTATCTCAATTATTATCATGTTAGTAAAACAAATAAAAAAAAAACTTTTAAATTTTTTTGTTATATGGTAAAAGTAATGTATATTATTAGCTTCATTTCACAATGCTTCACACTTAGTCTAATAACTACATGCTTATTACTACATGTACATCCCTTATTTTCACTATTAAAGTTTTATTTCTAAAATTTAAATGTAGGGTGTTTTTTTTTTTTAGCTTTTTAAAATATTTTTTCAAATTGTCAAGCACCTAGCTCACATTATAAACAAACCAAATACTATTTATCTTTTGCTGACTGGCAGTTTCTAGATGTACATTTACTAGAATTCACAAGAAAAATAAATAAAACAAGTGGATGCTTGTACAGTAGTTGGTATGTTGCTCTAGATTAGTGTGACAGACAGTATGATAATCCCCTGAGGGGCAATTAAAATTTGGCCACCTGCTGATTAATGACCAGTATTGTCATAAAATTGTGCAATACATGCCATTGTAGGAAACCACCATTTCATTGTGTTCTTTTTTAACACATGGCCTTTAATACATTTAATGGAAGGTGTAATTTATTCCCAATATCATTTAGATGAAGACAATGGTATATATTTATTTTGATTTTTCAAGTTATAAAGTTCAGATTGACCATAATACATGAATGTCTAGAACAATGCTTACTTTTAAAAATAATGTGAGAAATAACTCTCATGAATTATCTGTTATTAGCAGACAAAATTGAAATAACTTTAAAACCACACTGGTATAATATTAGCAAGTATATGTGTCCTTTTAGACAAAAAAATCACTTGATTTATTATATAAACAAAATGTATATGAAATCTGACTTTTTATATATTTGGCATATGAAATTGTCCTTTCAAAGAAAAGTACATACTAGTTATTTAGCCTACACCAGTTTTATCATGAAAACATGAGTATAATTCATTTTTATTTTGTTCCTCTGTTTTATAAAGGTCCTGTTGTTGAAATATGAGACCTTTAAATTCTTATTGTTGCACTTTAAAAATTATTGATTGCCCCAGGCAGTATTGAAATCCTTATCAGTATGTTATGTAAGATTGCATAACCTTATAAACTACAGTATAACAAAGCAAGGTAGTGTAGATCCAGATGTTTCTGTCATATAGCACTGACCCAAAGCATAGTTGAACCGTGTTATTAAAAAATTAAATCCAACAAAATTATAGCACTATTAAAAGAAGGGATTGCCTCTGATTTTTTTTGCTGAATCTGAGAAAGCAGTGGAAATTGTGCTTAATAGCTTATACTTGGCTTTTTACCTGAGACACTGTGTCTTTGTACACATTTTTATCTTAATAATGTTATCATAGTTTTGAACCTTTACTCTGCTGGTAGCAAATTATTCTGCTTTTCTATGCAAATTGAATGATTTTTAGCTCGACTTTTCTATGAAAAGGGGAGCTATCCTACTCGCCCCGGCGTCGGCGTCGGCGTCTGCGTCGGCGTCGGCGTTGGCGTCACACCTTGGTTAAGTTTTTCGTACCACCCCACTTTATTTCAAAAGTATTAGAGGTATGGCTTTGAAACTTACCATACTTGTTTACCATCATAACCTCCATCTACAGACAAGAGTACATAACTCTGTCATGGTTTTTGACAGAATTATGGCCCTTTTTTGACTTAGAAATTGTATTGAGCTTGGTTAAGTTTTTCGTACCACCTCACTTTATTTCCAAACCATTGGAGGTATTGCTTTGAAACTTACCATACTTGTTTACCATCATGACCTACATCAACAGACAAGAGTACATAACTCTGTCAAGGTTTTGAACAGAATTATGCCCCTTTTTTACTTAGAAAATACATTGAATATGGGTAAAATCCACTTATTGCCTTAACCCTTTGAGATATTGCTTTGAATCTTTGAATGCTTGTTTACATCATTACCCCATCTGTAAGCAAGAGAAGGTAACTCTGTCAGGGATTTGTTTTAAAAATTAAGGCCCTTTATCGACTTAGAATCTGGGTTAAGTTTTTCGTACCAGTCCACTTTTTGACTAAACCATTCCAGATATTACTTTGAAAGTTGGAATACTTGTTTACCATCATGATCCCAAAACACGGGCAGGAGAAGGTAATTCTGTGAAGGATTTTATATGAATTATGGCCCTTTTTGACTTAGAAACTTAGTTAAAATTTTCATTCCACTTGTTGACTTAACCATTTGAGATATTACTTTGAAAGTTGGAGTACTTATGTACCATCATGAGACCTATCTGTAAGCAAGAGAAGATAACTCTGTGAAAATGTATCTTGATTTGTACTTAGAAATTCCTAGTTAAATTCTTGTGTGCCCTTAACTGTCAAAGTTTTGTTTTATTGGCAAGCACTAAAAAAGTCGAGCGCGCTGTCCTACTGACAGCTCTTGTTAGAATATATAGACATACTGATATTCTTTATTTTTTGTAGAAATCATGCCTATGAGTATGATGAGAATAAGTGTCACAAGCAGGAAGTTCAAAACACCAACATATGAAAACTGTAGGAAAACAGTCAACCCTTGCGGTGTGAAAAATGATGTTTTTTGTGATGATCCCTCAACCTGTAAAGAGTTAAGAAGTTGGAAATTCTGAATTGAAGATTTTGTTGGAACTTACACTTCAGGAAGGATGTTTTATTTCAGTAGCAATTATTTGTAAAAGTAGAGAGATTCAAGAAGACAAAAATAGAGCAAAACACCCAAGATAAAACAAAAAAAAATGCTGGAGTAGAAATGTATGATGACGGTAATAATGGGGAAATGCACTACACCTACAAAGAGCGACTTAGCGTCATTTTTGTACTCATAGATATAATGCAAGGTTTTGTGCTGATTTGGTGATAAGTATCAGTATTATTACGGATAATTGCTGGAATAATTAACTTCGAGAAATGGAGTAATAACTTTGGGTAACCCGATCAGTTTGTCACATGCAGTCAAACTTATGAACAAGGCGGCTCAATCATATGTCAATGGAAACCACAAAATTGGCTGTTGTTAACAGGTGACTTTTGTTCGGAGATGTAGACAGTTGATATAGTTTCATCATACGAAACATTGTTTATCAAATCAAGTTTTATTATCAATTAATTGCCAGATATTAACTGCGTGTTTTTCAGTTTAATTGTAATAAATCAAACAATTAACTTAAAGCTGCTCGCTCTAAGATTTTGGTAAAATAATAAATTTCTTCAAACTGCATGAACTGTATGTAAATAATGTATTTTTGAACATTATGGTGTTATAAAAAGACTCCAGTATAAATTCATGTCACGTACATCTCTAAATTTTGAAAAATACCCTACCATTATAGTGTAGCGGTGCCTTGTAACCAACATTTTCAATCGATTTCTGCAAATTCCTACCTAGATCTTTGCTTATTTTTTTATTCTAGGCTTTAGTTTTATACTGATGAATAAAAATGTCAACTTTTTTGAAAAATACCTTTTTTAACGGTAACTGAGAGCGAGCAGCTTTAACGTGAATGCATTAATAAGCTGAAATAAACAATTATTTAGTTGCACAATGTAAAATGCAACTCCAAATTGTGAAGATATTCTACATCAAATAAACAATCAAGCAATTAAAAGAGCCGATTTTCAGTAATTACCGGACAGTTTCATCTGATTAATTGCATGTGTTTGCTTCAGATGTGAAAGTGACAATTAAATGTTAGAACCTCTTCTAATTATCAAAAGCATCTTAATTTATTGCGCCCGTCTTTTGAGGTGCAAACAACTTTACAAGCAACAAAAGCCAGCTGTTAAAATTTCAGTGGGCGTTCGCATCACAGTCCCAATTACAGGATGCTTTTTCACTGGCCACTGACCGCGGACGGCAGGTGACTGCTGTTCCCAGTCTTTTAAAGAGCAAATTTGGATGGGGGATATTCTGACTGGCTGTTGTCAGCAGGTGACCTCTAGTTAAAGGTGACCTTTTGCACAAGTTTGACTGTATTGTCAAATTAGAATATTGATTAGATACTGATTTTTAATGAAGACAACAGAAAAAGTGTAAAATTTAGGGCAGTTGTGTGTAAAGATTTAAATTTTGATTGAGCCCGACTGCAGTGAGCCTGATATAGTTGTAACTTTTGGCGGTTCGGTGTATATGCTTGCGTCCGTCCGTCCGATTTTGTCCGGACCATATCTTTTTCATGCATGAAGGGATTTTGATGTTACCTGGCACAAATGTTCCCATCATGAGAGGGAGTGTCATGCGCAAGAACCAGGTCCCTAGGTCTAAGGTGAAGGTCACACTTGGAGGTTAAAGGTCAAATTCAAGAATGACTGTCCGGAGCATATCTTTTTCATGCATGGAGGGATTTAACTTGGCACAAATGTTCACCATCATCAGACGGAGTGTCATGCGCAAGAACCAGGTCCCTAATTCTAAGGTCAAGGTCACACTTAGAGGTTAAAGTTCAAAGTCAAGAATATCTTAAGTTGTCTGGAGCATTTCTTCTTCATGCATAGAGGGATTTTAATGTTACTTTGTACAAATGTTCACCACCATGGGCTACCCTTGTTTTTAGAATTACTTCCCTTTGTTGTTACTATAAATAGCTTATATTGTAACTTTTTTATTACTGGCCGTAGAGAAAAATCGAGACCACTTTTCTGTGGCACAATATGCATGTTACATCCAATATTTAGGTATATTTTGACCCATCTCTGCTTGGTTAGGAGTTAGCCCTTTTGATATATGGTGGGCTCGACATGTTGCACGTGGGCATCTGGTTTAAATAGTTCACTAGAAACACTTGACAGTGATGCCCAATACATGAGATAAATTTCCAAGTATTTGCAGTAGAAATGGTGATGAAATGTTAGCTGTGAATTTAATACCAAATGGTCAGAATATGCTTTGAAATTTTGAAAGAGAATATAATGTCGGTCAGTCTGTCACATAAACTTAATGTTGGCTATAACTTTGCCATTTCTTAATATTTCTTTATCAAACTTCCCAATTGTATTGCTTATGATGAAAAAGTCGTCATGCCACCAGATTTTGTAGGTAAAGGTCATATTTGACAAAGTTATGCCCCTTTTTGTGCTTAGATTTTGTCACCAAAACTTAATGTTGGCTATAACTTTGCCATTTCTTAAGATTTCTTCATCGTACTTTCAAATTGCATTGCTAATGACATAAGGGTTGTAATGTACTCAAATTTTGTATGTCAAGGTCATTTTTGACAGAGTTATGCCCCTTTTGTACTTTTTTGATTGTGTCACGAAAACCTAACATTGGCTATAACCTGATAACTGTGACATTTCTTATAGCTGCTTGCTCTCAGTTACTGTTGATTTTTTTTTTTAAAGATTGACACTTTATTCATTAGAATAAAATGAAAGACTGTCCAGAATCAAAATATAAGCACGAATCTAGGAAGAAATGGATGTAAAATGTTGGTTACATGGAACTGCCACTTAACATGTTTATATTGAAATTTCAAAAGCGTTTGCTTATTTTTGTAAATTTAGAGATATACCGGACTTAAATTTATGCTGGAGCCTTTTTATATGACCATATGTTCTAAAATACGTTATTTACATGCAGTTTTGAGATCTTTATTTTTTAACCAAAATCTGAGAGCGAGCATTTTTAACATCAAATTTTCAAATTGTATTGTTAATGACAAAAAGAACGTGATGCCACAAAATTAGTAAGGTCACAGTAATAGGTTACAGAGTTATGTCCTTTTTTGTACTTAGATTTTGTCACAAAATTATTGGTTATTTTGACAAAGTGTAAGAGGGCGACACAAGTGTTCTTTTCAACACCAATCTTAGTTTATAGTTAATACAATCATGTACTTTCCAGACGCATCAGCTGAAATGTTGATGATCTTATAAATCATAAAGAAGAACATGATTGTTGTTGTTGTTGAAGCTTCCCTTATAGTTATCAATTCAAAGTCTTGTGTGATACAGGGCACATATATCAGTAACCACTTGAAGTATTAATTTAAAACTTTGTTGTAGTGTTCAGGGTTACTCTTGACTTAATATCTTGCTCTTTACGGTCATTCTTTGCACTTTGATAATACACAGATTCTTGTCTTTGCCTTTTACTGCCCAAACATTTTATTTATTGGTAAACACTGAGAAAAGTTGAGCTAGCTGTCTTATGGACAGCTCTTGTGATGCATTAAAATAAGTTATGCTAACTTTATATATTATATTTATACAATAATAGCATGATGTTACTTTATTATTATACCCCCGAAACGAAGTTTTAAGGGGGTATATAGGAGTCACCCGGTGGTTGGTCGGTCGGGTGGGCAGGCGGTCTGTTGCATTTTCCTTGTCTGGAGCATAACTTGAAAACTACTAGTTGGAATTGAATACAACTTCATACAATGGTCAAGCACATTGAGAGGAAGTGCAGTGCACAAGAACCATTACTCTATCTGTACTCATTTAAGAGTTATTGCCCTTTTTTTTTCCTTGTTTGGAGCATAACTTGAAAACTACTTGTTTGAATTCAATACAACTTCATAAAGTGGTCCAGCACAATTAGAGGAAGTGCAGCCTCTATCCTGACAAATTACAGAATTATTGCCAAGAACAATATCTCTATTTTAGTTTTTTTTTCAAGGTATTCTGTTACTACGAATTTCCTCAGGTTATAAACAGTCTTCTTTCGGGGGTATTAATAACATTTAGTGATAGGTCTAGTTTTTATGGGTATGGTCCAGATACAATGAGAGTCCTGGCACTACAGACATTACTGGTTCTTTTACAACAGAACATGCAGCCCCCGGTTAACATGTTCATCCACAAGATAACTAATAGTATTAATGTCAGTGATGGAGCCGGAGATCAATCTGTGTTATATGATTGAATTATGGATCCAAATATAAAGATCAGTTAAAAGAAGTGTGATATTACATTGAACATGAATATGAAGCTTGGTTTTACAGTGTGATGTCAATGATCAGTACAATTACCAGGGTAAGTGATACATACACCTGGAAAACGTTAATACCATCATACCTTGAAATTAACTGATTTTGTTACAAGAGAAGAGTAGGTAAATGTGTTGATAAGAATTATAAGCTTACAACAAATGCAATACTGTACTGATTCTTTTACTGAAATATTTTGGTGGTGCAGTGGTTTACGCTCTGGAATACCAATCTGGAAGTCCCTGGTTTGAATACTATCCAGGGCACTAGAAGTTTCAGTGTTTTATACCACATAGAGATGAACTGGTTTGAAACAGAAAGTCTCGCATGTATCGGTACAATACATTGGACACACAAAAAACCAAGGGGACTATTTGTAAAAGAGCTAGGATCTAGTACCTAGATTCCCTGTCATTTGCATCTGTCTTTTAAACCTGAATCTGAGGGAAGTCTTCGTAGTTCATGTACACCCAGGACAGGGTTCATATAGTAATGTACAGACTCTGTCCGGGGAAAATCCTAGGGTTGACCGGTGACTAAAACAATCTAAATGAAGTTTAAACTTTATCACTTTATTTATTTCCAAAATTACATTCTAACACAAGCGGCTGCTTTTCCTATATAAACAAATAGGGAAAAGCCAAATTTTAATTAACGAAAATTCAGCATATTTTTCCAAGGACAATGTGCGGTAAATGACGTGACATATGTAAACAAGTGCGTCCAATCGTATTTCGCGTTTCATGGATACAATGAAGTTATACTACACGTTAAATAAAGTTTGGGATAGTTTTCAAAGAAAGTCGTTTGGATGCGAAACATACTACGCAACCAAAGTCCTGACTATATTTTATTCAACGATAAAATACAGGGAGATATTTATTATTCGGGGTAGATTGCCTTCTCCGACATGGTCGTTCGCCGGTCAGAGAGGCGAACGTTCCCCTAAAACAGCGCTCGGGGAAGGTTCCCTTCTCGGAGATGGTCATTCGCCGGCCAAAGAGGCGAGCTTTCCCGTCTTTCAGCGCTGGGGAAAGGTTCCCTTCTTAGAGACGGCCCTCGGCCGGCCAGACAGGGGACCTTTCGCCTGTCACAGAGTGCTCGGGGTAGATTGCCTGAGATGAAGAATAATTTAGAACTATAAGCAACTTGCTATCGTTACTTTTAGGCCCATTGATAGCCATGAGAGGTACCAGTTTATTGCAGAAATACTTTGCATGATTCTGGTCATTCACTTGATTTCAAATTTATTTGGCATTCAAATGTTTGTAGATTATCAGTTAAATCAGGAATGTTATATACTGGATCCCTTGTTACAGGGAATATTTGCAGTGAGTTACAGCTAAAGCTAAGTGAGTAAGTGACTAATGCATGAGGCAATAAATTGATTACTGGCTGAAGTTATTTAGCTAAGTGTGACACAATATTATTGCTTATACTTTAGTTTTTATCATTCTTTATTACATCATAATGAATAATTTCCGCCCATCACCAGTACAGCTCCTCAACCCCTTTTCTTAGGCCTAGCGTAACTGGTCATGATAGTATCTATTTAATTGTAACATTTTAATTTATTTAAGATTTTGATGAAACTCCAAATGTATAAAACCAAAAATGTAGATATGAAGTGTAAACTGACTTAAAATTTAAACACTTCCGAAATTTGGAAATTTAAACATTTTTTTATTAAATCAAATGTACTATAGTGTGACCAGTCATTTTCTTAGTTAGAACATTTCCGAAACGATGGTCAGTATTTCGACCGAATTTATTGGACGGTAAAGCCTTGAGAACAATGTAAACGAATGGTGAAAGTTTTACTGATTATGCCCTAAAATGGCGAGGAAAATATATATGCGCATGCGTAATGTCGTTTTCTCGTTTCACGCGGCGCATGCGCAAATGTAAATTCACGTTTCACGGTACGCATGCGCAGAAGGGAATTCTCGTTTAACGGTTACACGGTTAACGATTACCGCATGGTAAACGAACGAAAAACGGTTATTTTCCCGAAAACGCGGAAGTTAAACGCAGGCGGTACTGTAAAACATGAATGGACTTATCATGATAATTTGATAGTTCCTGTAGGTCTGATAGTCAAAAAGCCTTGGGTTAATGTATTTTAATGTACAAATATATACAAACTGTACAAAATAGATGTAACTACAAACTTAGATGTATGAATTTAAGACACAGCAGGCTAATCAGACATTATTAAAATATAATTTTGCATAAGCGGACATTATTCGTTATAAAATGGGTTAAGTGGACATTTGCCGCGGAGCTAAATTTTACAAAGAGGAACACAGAAGACACTTGCCACCATTCTACATATTTTTTGTT
>JAFMSR010002628.1:0-22145 GCA_022818135.1 Saxidomus purpurata
AAATATTGTTCAAATCATGTCCCCCTATTTAAAATAACCCCTTCCAGGGTGGGGGGCGGGGGAAGTCACTTGATTTCACATAGGCTTATAGGAAAAACTTTTAAAAAAAACACAAGGCTGACGGGCCGATAATAAATATTTGAAATGTTACTTAGCATTGTGTAGTGGACCTCTACGAATTATGTTAGAATCATGACCCCTTTTATTATAGCCAATGGTAGTCAGGTGATCGATATATGGCCATCATGGCCCTCTTGTTTAGTTATATGTTGTTCCTGGATAAAGCTAGAGTTTTGAAATAGAAGGTAGGATTTGACTTCAAAGGGTACGAGTTGACTTTTTGATCGGTACGAGATGGCCAATTGACGAGATGACTAAGGTATGAGTTAACTTGGGTGTGAGTAAACCCAAAAGCTTGATTGAACAAGCAGAAACTGACACAACACCACATCTACTGACTGACTTGTAGTATAAAAACTTTACACTGATGTGTAGTATAAAAACTACTGTTATTGAATGATATGAATCGATGTTAAGAATAATTATTGAAAAGGAAATAGCCTTAGTCAATGACAAACTAATAAAGCATAATGAAAAATGGTCATTTTTGACTGACTAAATCAAGAACAACAGTCAAAAAAATAAGAGAATTTTTGTTTACATCCTCTTCAGAAATGTTGTTTTTTTAATCTCATTTCAAAAATTAAAACATATGGAAACGTTCTGATCTATTCTCATTAACTCTTAAAAACTTCTTTGCTATTTTTTGCACCACATTAGTATATGTGGCCTCTTTGACAAAAACATCACTTGACTTTATAAAAAAATGTTTCATGTACTTCAAAAATAATTGAATATTGACAACTGTATAAATTATTTTGATATCTCGATATTATATGATTTTTGGGTACATGAATATCAGAAATAAAAAGAAAAAAAAAGAAAAAAATATTGTACTATTTTTAGAACAAACGGTTACTAATGACAACTCTATAGAAAATAGACTGTGTCTATAACATTCATCTCAGAAGTACCTTATTTTTTCAATGATGAGAGACACATCTGAGTAACGAACGACAACTCAGGCTTTCAAGAAAAAAATAGGCTGTGTCTAGTACTCTACAGTATTCATCTCAGAAGTACCGGAAATTTTCAATGAAGAGAGACGCATATTTTTTATCTAGTGCTTAAGTCTCCCTGCACCTCTTGCTCATTATATATAGCTGGCTGCTGCTGCGGCCTGCAATAAGTTGTACTGAAACCTGATAGAAATGTTTAATACTAAGTGTAGTTGTGCATATCCTGATGTTTTACCATAATGGGTCTCTTTGAATTCCTCCACGGCCTTGATTCAACACCAGCCATCACCAACTTCAAAATATTTACATGTAAAATATTTTATTCAAGAGTAAAAGAAAGTGGGAGAGCAGTGGAGCTGCTTGCAAAAGAATTTGTGGACATAAGTTGTCTGCAAGGGTATATAAACACATTGAAAAATATCAATTAAGTGGTAATTTGAGTAATTCAGTTATAGACAACACCTACCTCATTATTAAAGACCAGATCTATTTCAATTGTGCACCAGATCTACTTTAGTTATAGTCTTATAGACCATATCTACTTCAATTATAGACCAGCTCTATTTCAGGTTTAGACCAGATTGATTTCAGTTATAGACCTTATAGAAAGTCATAAATCAGAAACTGAGAGGAAATATGAACACAAAAGTGCACCGGATAAGATTGATTTAAAGACATATATCATCTTGAATCAGATTCAAGGTGACCTGATTAGCACCAACCTCTCCACAGCAGATTAACTAAGGCTAAACATATTAAGGTATCTAAATCTAAAAGCACATGGAAGCAAAGCCCTTAAGTACAATAACAAAATAGAGAATGACGCAGGGTTGCAGACTATTGGAACATAAAGAAGCAAACAAACATAAGGTTAAGAACACAAGTTAGTCAGAGAAGTCTTAGGCAACTTAATAGAGCGAAAAAAGTAAACGAAACGAAACTTGGTTGCCAAAGTCTAATACTGACTTAAAAGTAAATCAAGCAAAATGATCATGCAGATAAATATATAAATATATATGTGAAATAAATGTCAGAGTGTGTCAGCTCAGGGATCACAAACAGAAAGGGAAAGAACAGCTCTCCCCACCCCAGGCATTAATGAGGCCCTTGAAGCATTCAAAATTAGTCTCTTCCCTAAGGTGTTGAGGGAGAGTGTTCCATAGTTTTGCTGCACTGAAGCAGAAAGAGCTGCTGCCATAACTGGTTGTTCTTACCTGAGGTATCTGCACGGTAATGCCAAGTAAGAGGACAATAGTTAAAATTTGATAGGATAAAAGAGTAATTATATTTAGTTTGCCTAGCTTTCACAAGTATTTACCTATTCTCTTAAAAACATTTAATTGTCTAGCTGCTTTTTTTTACATAAGTCAGAAATGTGGATATCAAATTATAATTTAAAATCTATAGTTACACCTAGTTATTTGACACTGTCATCACATGAGATATCATTATCATATAGATGTAGAAAGATAGATTTAGTTTTTTTGGTTTTATTTCCAATAGATATTACCTGAAATTTATCAGGATTGGTTTTCATGTGGTTTTCAGAGAACCATTGTATTAATGCATGGGAATCAGCTTTCAGCTTCCTTTTAACCTGATCGATACTAGAGCCACTGCAGGACAGCGTGTTATCATCCGCATAATTGTAAAGGTTACAGTGCTGAACCGAGTTAAAAATGTCATTAAGAAATATATTAAAAAGCACTGGTCCTAGAATTGAGCCCTGAGGAACCCCTTTGTATATTTCTCTAGATTCACTAGTACTGGAGCCTACTCGTACACATTGTTTTCTATCTGTAAGGTAGTCTTTTAGAAGGTTTAGGGATTTCCCTGTAACACCATAACTCTGTAATTTCATCTGGAGTAGATTATGTGGTAGACAGTCAAAGCTTTACTGAGGACAAGTCCATAAGAATTGCTGCAAATATTTGTTTTCATCTAAGGCTTGCTTCCAGTCTTCAGTTACCTGAAGGAGTGTACTTGACATCCATATCCTGGTCTAAACGCTCTAAAAAAAGGGGTTAAAATGAGTATTAAAATTTGTCGTAAGTTGACTGTTTATTGACCTTTCAAAGATTTTAGAAACAATGGGTAAAATGCTGACAGGTCAATAATTGTTTTTAGCTTTTAGCTTTTAGACTAGATGATAATCCACTGTGCCAATGTTGATAGAACGTGGCAGGAATGCTCAATGCATGAAGTTCTACCAAAATGTTAAAAGAATTTCTTTCCAGGCAGAACTCTGGTTGCTATTATACGATTGTGATACTACTTCATATGATGACATTGACTACACTTGGTACGGAAATTAGCCAGTACCTTTAGGATCAAGTTATCTCCCTTGAATTTAAAACACCATTTGTAATACAGACTCCATGGACAAATCAAGTACTTCAAACATTAAATTATAGGTATACACAAGGCCATTACCACGTCATATTTACATGTTAATTCCCATGCAAAATTCGTGTTCATTTCCGACCGAAAAAATAAATGAACAATTTGCATCATAACTTTTTTGTTTTTCAAGATATCTTAACGAAACTTTCCAGTCTGACTGCATTTTTTCTGTATAATCCATTTCTGATACCCTATTGGGCATAACTATGATATTTACTTAGCCTTTTGGCTTTAAAGGTAACAATGGGACCAATATTTTTGTCTCTTTGAGGAAGGAGTTACCGTGTGGATAGTTCACACCACTATTTTTTGCCATATTTTTACTAAATTTTGGTGTAAGTGGAAATATATGTTGATGGAGAAAAAACGGTAATTAATCAATACATATATACTAATATTTCTGTGTATTTATTTCAACATTTTATGTCAATCATACAGTAAAAATGGTGAAATCAAAACATATAGAAGAACATATTATATAGAGCAAAGTGGTCTTTTATCGACACCCGGCTTTTATCGACACATCTCCCGATTAATTGGCAATTATCTATTAACTGTCAATCAAATATTGGCGATAACACTTATTATGTAATTAATGACGTCACTCGGAATTTTCCTGAATGTCTGCAACTGAAAGCACAACAACATGGCGCCATTTTTTGAAACAAGAGAAAACCACTCCTGACGGAGAAAGTGATTTTTATCATACTTACAAGGCCGATTAAGAACTGCAGGCTTGTATGACGGTTCACGCATTCCTTTTCATTTGTTTTACGGTAAATGTGTTGCATAGTTCATATCATTTTAGGCCTAGATTACATCATAGAAACATGAACTGTGCATTATTTGTACTTGCTTCAAAAGTATAAGGGGTGTCGATAATACACCCATAAATGTGAACTGTCTGGCTATTATCGACATCACTTGGGGTAGGGGTGTACCTTGGACCCCCAAACGACACTGCCTCTACAAAAAATTAAGTTTTCCTATTGAATATGTGTTTCCTGAACATTTTCTGTCTCTCTTTGACAAAAACCCATTTTACGTATATCGTATGTATATATATCTACAGGCTCTGTCTGAAATTAGGGTACTCTGTATTGTAAAAATTACCTTCCTTGGTGATCCTTTTGTCGGGCCTCAATTTTGTGAGCTAAAGTTACCAAAAATCTCGTCAGTAGCTCGAGGAACCGAAGTTGGTTAAGATCGTAACTAGTTTGCGAGTTATAGCAAAATATGTGCTAAAAATGTTCGAAACTTAGGACAGTACTGATTTATTTTATTTTAGAGACTGTATAATTTGGAATAAGGGAAAAGTCCCGTTCCAAATTAAATTAAAATGTTGTTTAACAATAATGGTCCCTCTTCGGACTGTGCATACAGTCTAATACAAAAATTATTTTCTTGCAAGATCCAGTTTTGGAATATTTTCATCTGACGCATAACACTGGTTTCGGGATCTGATTTATTCATGTAACATATGGCTTCATGTAAACTGAGGAGACAGGCGGACAGACTGAGCTAAAATGACGATCACAATAATTATTTTGACTATATTATGTGAAATATATACATTTCAGCAGTGTACCATAAATTTCACTATTGCACACGAGTTCTCAGTTATTTTTTCAACATATCCAGGATAACAGTTGTCCTGATAGGCAACAGCAATGCATTCCCAGAGTGTTAAATTTTCAATACTTTTAATAATTTCTTGTTCATTTAAATTATTTACATTTCGTTTTGTTTTCTTGCTTTTGCTGTCTCAGTCTGATAGAGTGCCTTTTTTGTTTTTACGCCTTTTCCCACTTTCAGGTTCAGAAGACATTTTTGCATTTGTAGCAGAAAGAACATCTTGTTCATTATTTTGTGACTTTTTTCCGTAATATTCGACCATCTTTTCGTGCTAGCTTGGACAGGGTTCAAATTTAGCTTTGCACAAAGTGCCAGAGTGAGCTATTAGGATCGCATTCCGTCCGGCGTCCGTCGTACGTCCGTCCGTCCGTCCGTCCACCATTTCCTTCAAACGACATCTCCTCTGAAACCACTAGGCCAATGTTGATGAGACTTTGCAGGGATGTTCCTCGCATGAAGCTCTATCAAAGTTGTTCAAAGAATTCCATTCCATGCAGAACTCTGGTTGCTATGGCAACAAATAGGAAAAACTTTAAAAATCTTCTTCTCTGAAAGCACAAGGCCTAGAGCTTAGATATTTGGCATGTACCATTGTCTAGTGGACCTCTACCAAGATTGTTCAAATTATGACCCCTGGGTCAAAATTGACCCCGCACGGGGGGTCACTTAGTTTTACAGAGGCTTATATAGTAAAAACTTTAAAAATCTTTTTCTCTGAAACCACAAGGCCTAGAGCTTAGATGTTTGGCATGTAGCATTGGCTAGTGAACCTCTTCGAAGATTGTTCAAATTATGACCCTCGGATCAAAATTGACCCCGCACCGGGGGTCACTTAGTTTTACATAGGCTTATATAGTAAAAACTTTAAAAATCTTCTTTGAAACCACAAGGCCTAGAGCTTAGATATTTGGCATGTAGCATTGGCTAGTGGACCTCTACCAAGATTGTTCAAATTATGACCCCTGGGTCAAAATTGACCCCACACGAGGGGGTCACTTAGTTTTACATAGGCTTATATAGTGAAAACTTTAAAAATCTTTTTCTCTGAAACCACAAGGCCTAGAGCTTAGATATTTGGCATGTAGCATTGCCTAGTAGACCTCTTCAAAGTTTGTTCAAATTATGCCCCTGGGGTCAAAATTGACCTTGCCCTGGGGGGGGGATCATTTGTTTTACAAAGGCGTATATAGGAAAACTTATTTGGTATATAACATTATCTAGTGATCTTCCACCAGGCAAGTGGACTTGTACCAAGGTGAGCGATATAGGGCCATCTTGGCCCTCTTGTTTTGTACTAGCTAAAATTAGCTAGTGGTTTTTTAAGGTCACTAGCTAAATAAAAAAGCTACTAGCTAAAATCAAACAACGATTTTTATTAACTTTAAACATGCCAAAAGTTTAAAGTTTAATATTATTGATATAGACTATGGGTCAACATTCAGTTCTCTTTGCCATTTTTGTACCGTTTTTAGCTCGACTTTTCTATGAAAAGGGGAGCTATCCTACTCGCCCTGGCATCGGCGTTGGTGTCACACCTTGGTTAAGTTTTTCGTACCACCCCACTTTATTTCAAAAGTATTAGAGGTATGGCTTTCAAACTTACCATACTTGTTTACCATCATAACCTCCATCTACAGACAAGAGTACATAACTCTGTCAAGGTTTTTGACAGAATTATGGCCCTTTCTTTACTTAGAAAGTGTATTGAGCTTGGTTAAGTTTTTCGTACCACCTCACTTTATTTCAAAACCATTAGAGGTATTGCTTTGAAACTAACTATACTTGTTTACCATCACGACCTTCATCAACAGACAAGAGGACATAACTCTGTCAAGGTTTTTGACAGAATTATGCCCCTTTTTTACTTAGAAAATACATTGAATATGGGTAAAATCCACTTATTGCCTTAACCCTTTGAGATATTGCTTTGAAACTTTTAATGCTATTTCACATCATTACCCCCCATCTGTACGCAAGAGAAGGTTACTCTGTCAGGGATTTGTTTTAAAAATTAAGGCCTTTTATCGACTTAGAATCTTGGTTAAGTTTTTCGTACCAGTCCACTTTTTGACTGAACTGTTAGAGATATTAATTTGAAAGTTGGAATACTTGTTAACCATCATGATTCCCAAACATGGGCAGGAGAAGGTAATTCTGTCAAGGATTTTATTTGAATTATGGCCCTTTTTGACTTAGAAACTCAGTTAAAATTTTCATTCTTGTCCACTTGTTAACTTAACCATTTGAGATATTACTTTGAAAGTTGGAGTACTTATGTACCATTGTAAGACCTATCTGTAAGCAAAAGAAGATAACTCAGTGAAAAATTTTCTTGATTTGTACTTAGAAATTCCTAGTTAAAGTCTTGTGTGCCCTTAACTGTCAAAGTTTTGTTTTATTGGCAAGCACTAAAAAAGTCGAGCACGCTGTCTGTTAGACTGGCGCTTACTGCCACTGGCTTTTCATCCAAATTATTTGATATTTTTTGGCGCACTTCCACTAGCCTTGATAGTTTCGTTAGGGCGCTGTCGCCGATCGTTTCAAGAAACTTGTTATTTTCTGCTACATTATATGCATATGTATGTATGATGATTCATGAAGGACACCACTCAAAAATGTTTTGGGGAATCCTGTAGTCTAATTTTAGTTTCTAAATGTATTAACCAATCGGAACCGTCCTTAAGCAGATAGCGTCATTTACCATTAAGTGTATCTGTCCGAGGGTTCCGAAATGATCGACAAACGGCGATCTAGTTTTAAGGACTTTATCGACCCAGATACGACTGAAACTACATTTTCATGAATATTTTTAACTTTGTTTATTTACAGTCAGAGTTTTCTCGTAAATTATGACATTTAAATGATTTGGCTGGCATTTTATTGACTCGCTAAAAGATGCGAGTTCGTTTTACAGCCACTCGCTATTCTAAATTTCCACTCGATTTTAGCGAGTATGCGTGTCTAAATTTGAACCCTGTTGGATAATGTGTTCTTTTCAGAAGAGTCTAAATCTTGCACCCATTGTATCAGCTGATTTCTGTTTCATTTGAGGAGCTGACAGTTGAATGATGATGAAAAGATGCATGAGGTCTTCGACGTTGACTACTGTCCAAGTCCCCGAAGTTGAAGGACTCGAGCCAGGACTGTACAGACTACAGTACAGTCAATTAACCAGTTCCGATCCACTTCTTATTTGATTGCTGCATTTTTATTTGTTTGGGTACCAAACAAATATACTTATTGTTTTCCGATGTCAACTCCTTAAACTGGCAACAATCGCTGCCACTGCAGCGAGTATTTGGGGAGATGGGGGAAGAACAAAACATACGTCTTGCTGTGTACCTCTGCAAGTTAGACATTTATACCAAAATTAGAAAGTTCAATACTGACTACTCGAAAAGCAATTGGCAACTTGAATAGATTCTGCACAAAAACATGTATTTATGTTATCTGCTGACTTTTACTTATATAATTTTTGAATAACTTAATGATTCATTTTAATGAAGGATATTTTCATTTTATGGAAAAAAACTTTCATCAAGTTTAGTAAACTGTTTTTGTTCTGTAATGCATGCCATTACTCTCAAGTGTATAAACATCACCAAGTGGCTTTGTTTATAAACACAGACTTTTTAGCAATTAGCCACACCTCCCGGGAAATTCAAACCTGAGATCGTCTGCTTGACAGTTTGATTTTTTTCTCAAAGTCAATTTTATATGTGATATGAAATTGTTTTGAAATGGCACAGTTTACCTTTGTAACAAATTTCAAAGGAAACAGTTCTGTAACTTTATCAAATTTAAAAAAAGGGTTTCTATCTGAAACTTGTTTGAAAATATTGAAAAACCTGCCCCAGCACCATCTAGTGGTTTATATAGTCCAGTTAACCCTTTAAGTACCAAACCTGAAAGTAGCTCTGGCATGTCAGTCAGCATATTATCTCAAATTATGATTCTTCATTTTAAACCATATGGCCATTGCAGACATGAAAGTTGTATTGTTTGAATATATAATGTTATAAACTCATGCAGTATCTGCTAAATTTTGTAAATATAACTAAAGTAAACTGTTTCCAAATAAGAACTGCGGATGTATTTCATTTTACAATGATGCGCAAAAATAAGGGACAATTTACTGTACATGTATATAGAACTATAGGAATAATTCGGATTTCTTAACCCACCGGCCATTTCCTAAACCTTGTGTGGAAAGCAAAAATACGCGTGAGCAACATTACCAGAAGACAAGTTGTAGGATACGTTAATGTGGCTGTTTAAAGGATTTGTTATATTTAATAGGTGGTGATTGTTTTAAGTAGAAGGCAAATTACCCTATATTCGACTGTAGGCCTCGTTATCTTGAAATGCATCGTATGAGCTAATTTGTTAAAATACATTCATACCTTAACTATCAATGACGGCAGAAAAAGATTTGAACATCGTTACTTCCTGGTCTCAACCATATTTGTTCTATAAATACATGTGGCATTTTAGATACTGTAAGCCACCTGGCTTATTATTTAGTTGAAGACTCTTCAAAAGTAAAAAGACAAACACAATGTTGTTTTAATAATCTATTATTTGATTATTGTAATAATCATACATAAATATATAATCCGAGTGACCGATAGTCTCGTAAAAGTGATTAAAAATCGCGGCAGGTCCAGCAATGCTCGCCAGTTGCTATGGGACTACTTTGATAAACACTGTTTGTTTATAAACAAACTGCTGTCAAATACTATACAAGGGATCTGCAGTTTCAAATAACCAAACTTGGTCTTACCAGTTTACTTATGAATGTAGAAAACTGTCTAAAGGTGAAATATTCTAAAAAGGATGGATCAAGCTTAAATTTCAGATGCTTCCGAGCTCGAGCTGTCAACTGGCTGCCATTAGATTTGATTTTGATTTGATGAGAATTTTATCAAGGTCCGTCCAAAAGAGCACTTATGTTAGCTTGATATTTGGATGAGACCCCGGCATGTCTCCCGTCATGCCTAAAAAATAAAATTTTGAAGCCAGAAAATAGGAGAAATTTACCTGACTGCAATTTCCAGCCAGTATAGCCAATGTTTGTATTTGATTGGTTACCAAATAGTAGGCCAATCACGGCGACCAATGAGATCTAAGTGTGATTGACCTAGTTTGTATGTCTGAATCGTGGTAGCCTAACAGTTTTTAGAAAATTTTGATACTAGATGTTATATGTATTTGTTTTGTAAAGTAAAAATCCCCTTTAATAAAGTGTTGTCCTATTTTTATTTTGCTTAGCTTTTTGTGATGATAAAAAATTTAATTGTCCTGAATGATAGAATAAAATGTTGTCCGAAAAGATGGTTTTACTTATTTGAACAAGTTAAAAAGTATGCATGAAAGTTTGACCTATGTTTCTACTCTGAAATTTTGAAAATATAAAAACCCCTTAAAACCCAAATAAGCCAGCAACCGCACAGGCTACTTGTTAACTTTACTTCTTTAATTATAATGGTGTACAATAGAAAATTATAAAGAGACTTGTACTAGTTGGTTGTTTACTACCGGAGCTAGAAGCAAAAATCGGAGCCAGGAGAGACAAAAATGATTAACCAATCAGCAGGGTGCTAATGGCCGCCAGTTCGGTCTACTACTGTTGAAAAAGCACAGTCATTAATGTAATTATTTGAATCATTTGTATCATAAATTAGATAAAATGCCAAAATTTGTCTTTAAATATATGAATGTTGCTGTAGATCATGAGTTCGTAAAATAGAAATTTTATTCAAATTTTGTGGAATTTTGGTGAGAAATTCTTTTTAATTGTTTCAGAAGGAAATTTTGATTTTAATCTGTTAATCTGTTTTATTTTTTATTTATAAATAATAAAAGAAGTAAGTGTAGATCATGATTTGCATGATCGGCGATTCGGTCCTCGGACAGATGCTGGTGAACTACTATTCCTGATCCTGGTTGACTAACCAGTACTTTTCACATCTTCTTTGTTGTGAGTGATTGGGTTTTTCGTGCCTGAGTAAGATTGTTCTTAATGTAGTTTTGATCTTATATTACACATCTTTATTGGTTCGAAAATATAATTGCGAAAGTTAGATATGCTTTTCAAGATTAACATTGCTGTTCGTACTACTTGACCTGACCTACTTGTTGGTTTTGGGTGACCTACTGCGACTTTTAGTGCGCACGAACCGGATGGAGTTATAACAGGTGCGCGTTTGGCTTTTTTGGATCCGGCTATTTTTTGACAGTAGATTACTGCTTCCATTTAGGAAATTAGTAGTGTTTTATGCATTTTCTGCAATGTCTGGGGTATCTAGTTATAGGATCAATCACTGTTTTTGGTTAGTTATGACTTTTTATATGGGCATTAAGTATGCATTTTCTTGTTTAAGCAGTCATTAATTGTGATTATTTTTATTTTCTACGTTTTTCCAGTCATTGTCCTGGTGATTATTTTGGACATTTATTAGTTGTATGTTTGTTTTTGTAATCACCAGGGGTTTGTATATGCGTGGGTTATAATGGTATGTCGCCACAGACACTATTTTTTCCTATGTAGGTATCAAATTTCTTACTCAGACACTAGAACCGCTGAAAAGTAAAAATTTGTTAATTTCACATATTCCTATAAAATGACTAATATCTATCTAATCTACTGAGCTTCCGTCACATGTCAAGATGTCGGCTTTATACCGGGTTTGTCACGTGGTAGGTATTTGTAGTAATTATTCTATACATGTGTTTTTTATATATTTAGATAGAGAAAAAAGGATTTTTTGTCGATTTTGTTTAAATAAAGCTTTTTTCTTACGGTTTTTTGTGTTATATCTTTGGTCCTTGTTATTCTAAATATAATTTGGTCGAAATATAAACTGTCAATGTTTTGTATCCTTTATAAATTGTCTTTTATGCTACAAAATTTTGGAAAATCGCGGAATAAATTATCTGTAATAAAATTGTCTAATGTTTTCAATCTTTTCTATTTTCATTTCAAATCTTTACTAAATCGTGCTTTATAGTTATGGCTAGGGTGTTGGGTAGCCCTTATCTAGTTCTAAAGTTTTTTGTTATAAAATTTCCATGTTGTCCGGAGGTATATGAATTCAGTGTTTTAGATATGTGTTTTGTCTCAAAGATTCACCTGAGGTGGGGGTTTGATGTCCTTGACCTTTCTGTACCGGAAGCTCATTCTTGTTAACATATATACATGTATAATAAAGTATACTAAACTACTTAAAGGTAAATTACAGGACACCCCTGGTTTACAGAGAGTGTGTTAGGGGTTTCTTAGTGTGGAAATATTTGTTTTATGTCACTAAAATGCGATACTGGCTTGCCTATTCTAATCTAATCTACGAAATAACATATCTACAATCTATAATAGACTTGCCATATCTACCCCTATGTACTTTTATCAAATATAGAGTTGTGTGAGTTGTGTGCTGTGTTCTGTATATAGGGTCCTAGAGCTCAGGGCTAGCACCATGCATTCCGCGCACCATGCTCCTGCAGAGTCCAAGTACCGTTTTTCCCCCATTGCGAGTTACGCATTATTTCGTTAAGGTGGGAGTCCCAAATAAAGGGTAAGATACGGTTTTTAGTCGATCTACACTTGCGCAGTCCGTGTACTACATCATACTTCCCCTTGGTCTTTTGGTACGACCGTGTGGGTGTGTGGGTTCGAGTGATTGCCGGGCGGCATTAACACTCCGTAAAAATCACCTATGACGTTTGTGTTTTCAGTAGTGTGTATGTTTGTTCTGGTGTTTTGCCGAGCAGTCCATTATGTAATCGGTCCTAATCTATATTTTTTCATTGTATCCTATATTTTTGATAAATTCGAATACGGCCAGGCGAATATCTTGTGCTATTTCTTTTGGTGGATCTAACAGAGTTTTTTCCGTAATAGTTATTAGTTCTAATTTCAAAAGTTTTGTTTCAAATATTTTCCTTTCTTCCGAATATAATGGGCAGTGAAACATTAGATGGCCAAAATTTTCTATTTCGTTACAGTGTTGGCAGTTTTTGTCTTCTATGTATCGGTCCCCTTTAAGATAGCTACTTTTTAGTTTAAGTCTAGTATACATTGTGTCTATTTTTCTATCATGATGGTACGTTTGTAATTTGCTAGGCGGTTTAATATTAATTTCTATGTTATGTGTTGAGCAGTAAGTTTCCCATTGCTGTAGATATTTTTGTTTTACTTTATCTTTTATGATGCTGTAGACTTCCGGTACGCTGAGCTTAATATGAATTTCTGTACCGGAAGTGCTGCCGTATTTTGCTTTGTCGTCTGCTAATTCATTTCCGTTTATGCCCACATGACTTGGTACCCACATTAACTGAATTTCGTCCCCTCTATGTTTTATATCTGTGATTGTTTTTAGTATATTAAAGATCATTTCTTGTCTGTGAGATTGTCCTGATTTTATTGCCATTAAGGAACTAAGACTATCACTAATAATGACTGATTTTGTAATATGATTTTCTTTACAGTAAGTTATCGCATAATCTATTGCTGCTAATTCGCATGTAAATATTGAAACTTGATGTTGAAGCTTTAAACTCTTGTTGTGTAAGATTGTTCCGTCTTCTCCTATAACTACTATGCCCGCCCCTGCTATTTGTTTTGACGGGTCCTTACTTCCATCTGTATAAATTTGGGTAAAGTCTCTAAAGTGCCGAATAATGTTTAGATTTGCAATCATTTTGTTTCTTTCAGCGTTTTCAGATTTGTTAATTTTTCCTACTAGATCTAAATTGATCTCAGGCATTTCAATATTGATTAGTTGTTCATAGCACGGTTCTTGAATTTGGGTATCGCCTAGGCCGTATTCTGTAATTAGAGTTCTGATGTGTTGTGTGTAAGGTTTCTTTAAATTTTTGTTACTTTTGATTTTGTAAAAATATGCCGGGTGGTCGCATATATCGTCATTGATAGGTAAGTTTGGGCCCAGTCTGGAGCTTCTGGCCCAATATTTTAGTGCTTGAAGTTCTCTCTGTAAAGGTAGTGGGATCATAGCTGTTTCGGTATGTAATGGGAGAGTAGAGGTATGCCTCGGACATCCTATTATGGTTTTTAGTGCCCTATTTTGTATTCTTTGAACCTTTTTTAGTTGTGATTCTTTTGCGGAGGCGTATACTATGCTGCCATAATTGATTTTGCTAAGGATGAGGGCCTTGTAAATGTTTAGAAGGCATTTTTTGTCTGTACCCCAAGATTTTCCCTTTACTGCTCTTAAAATATTTAGATCTTTAAGACATCTTTTTGTCATATGTTCTATATGCATTTTCCATGATAGGGTTTTGTCAAAATACATTCCCAAAAATTTTGCGTGTTCATTATATGTGAGGTTCGTACCACATAACGTTAATTTCGGAAAGTTGTTGGCTCTTTCCGGAGGTTTTACGGACGGTCTATGTATTAATAACACTTGAGTTTTTGCTGGGTTAATTATGAAGCCCCAGGATTTGCTCCATTTTTCTATTGTATTCAAAACAGTTTGTGCTTTTTTTACTGCCTGTACCGGACTTAATGATGTTAGCCATGTGGCGGAGTCGTCTACAAATTGAGATATTTTAGCATTTATAGTAGGTTTTTCTCTGTTTAATTCGTTGATTTGTGTTTCAAAGGTATTCATCATGAGGCTAAAAATTATGGGGGGACAGAACCGCTCCCTGGGGGCACCCATTTACTGTTTCCACTACCTCTGAGAGAGCTCCATTGTATTTTACCTTAATCTGTCTGTTTTGTAGAAAGCACCTTAACCATTTTATCATTCGTCCTTGTATTCCGGAGTTTTGGAGTTGCAATAGTGCTCCTCCGTTCCACATTTTATCGAAAGCATTACTAAGATCTAAAAATATAGCTATAAGATATTTATGTTCTGCCTGTGCGATTTTGCCATCTGATTCTAATCGTGTAATATTGTCATCACATGAATGATGTGATCTGCATCCTGATTGGTATTTAGACATTATATTGTTTTTTTCCAAATATGCGCACAGCCTGGGTTTTATCATTTTTTGCATTAATTTTGTAAATGTTGATGTTAGAGAAATTGGTCTATAAGAGGCGGGTTCATTTTTGTCTTTATTAGGTTTTAGTAATGGAATGATAACTGCATGGTTCCAGCTTTCTGGCGTGGTGCCCTCTACCCATGATTGATTAAAAATTTGTAAGAGTGTATTTCTGCTTTCCTGTGGTAATTTTTTAAGTATTTTGTAATGTATCAGGTCTTCTCCCGGCGCACCGTCCTTGCAGTTCGACAAAGCTTTATTAAATTCAAATATAGTAAATTTTTGATTGTATTCTTGGGAGTTGTCATTATTTCTATTATTAATATGTTCATTAACTGCTCTGTTAATAATTATTTTGTTTACCAGAAAGTCTCTAGTGTATCCTTTATTACTACTGGCTTCAGCATATTGTTGGACTAATGCGTTAGCTTTTTCTTTTGGCTCAGTAATAATATGTTGTCCTATTTTAAATACTGGATTGCTTTTTGGTACTCTGCCTTTTACTTTGTTTACAAAATTCCAAACTTCTTTAGATGAGGTATTGCTTGTTATAGTTGAGCAGAAATTGCGCCAACTGTCTTGCTTTGCTTTTTTAATTATTCTTACTGCTCTTGCCCGGGCCATTTTAAATAGAATGAGAGTTATGGGAGTTTTTTCCCTTTTGTGAATTTTACGTCTAATTTCTCTACTTCGTATGGCTTCGTGGCATGCCTGTGTCCACCATACTTTTTTGATTCTAGTTTTTACAATTTTTGGTTTTGATTTTGGAATTGTTTTTTCTAAAATACTATTGAGTTTATCTAAGAATTCTTTGAAATTTTGTTCAACTGTTTGTTCTTTTATCTTATAATTCAATTCTGTCATGCATAAATGGTGAAATTCCATCCACTGGGCAGTGGATGCCATGTCTATGAGCCATTTTTCACTTATAATAGCATTTTCAAACCTTATTGGTGTTTCTATTATTGTTATTACAGGTAGATGGTCACTATTGAAGCTATTGTCGACTACAAGGAACGTTGCCCTGGGGTGCAGACCTGAGGAGACTATAGATAGATCCAGGGCTGAGTCTATCTGGTTTGCCTGCTCGGCGAGACGGGTGCATTGGCCATCATTGATGCAATTGAGATCTGTTTCATTCATGAAGTCTATCAGATCCTCTGCCCCAGCATCGCGCCTAAAATCATTTTCTGGGTTCCAAAGTGGATGTTTTAAGTTAAAGTCTCCTACTATTACATTAGACTGTCCTAAGTTTTTGAAGCTATTTCTAAAAACATTTATGTTGTTGTTATCTTTACTGTTTGTGTAGTAATTATAAATCGAAATGTTACTATCTTTGCCAATGATCTCTATTGCAATGTTTTGATTAATAGTATTATAATCTGTTTGTTTCGTTAAGTATGAAAGTCCGTTGCGGACATATATGCATAATCCCCCTGAGGCGGGGGTTTCTTTGTTGTAAAACATAACAGGTTTTTGATAATCCTTGAATTTGAAAGGATTATGTTTTTCTGCTAAATGAGTTTCTTGTAAACAAATTACATCTATAGGTTCTTTTTGGTCAATTAAAAAATTTTGCAATTCATTACATTTACTGTATGATTCGGATCTCATACCCCGAATATTCCATGATATGATGCTGAGGCAGGGTCTGATGTATTCAGTATTTACCTCAGCTGTATTGTAATCCATTAAAGAATTATTCGGAGTTGTTTTTGGTTATTAATGATTAATGACTAATCTATGTTCTGCATATATTGAGTGGACAGTGAATTGTCATTTGTCCATTCGGTCCTGTGTACATGATATGGGGGTGGGGGTGATTTGAATTTGTGATACCCCTTAAATTTGGTATTGTATGTGGCCCCCTTCGGAATCTATAATACATTGGGCCAGTTTGTTGGTTTGTACGGATCCCATAATTCCCTCCCCAATTTGGTTCCCTTTTAATTTGTCTGTGAGGTGGGGGTAGGGGATAAGCACACCTTTCTTGTTTTATTTTAATTATTTCTTGGGTATTTAGTGTTTTTTTGGGTGTTGGGGGTTTTGGGTTATTTAATTTTGGTATTTCTTGGGGTTTCTTGATAGTTGGGGTGGGGGTGACAACTGGGGTAGAGGTTTTATCTTGAGGGGTGTGCTGTTGTTCGGCACATCTTGTCTCATACTCTTTTTTGATTTCATAATTTGCTGTATTTATTTTTTGAACATATTTTTTGTATACAGGGCAGGATTTGCTGGAGCCCCAGTGATTTCCTAAACAATTGTTGCATTTTAATTCAGTAGCATTGCACAGTCCTATTTCATGGTTGCCAGTACATTTCGGGCATTTAATCTTGTTTCTGCATTGGTTTGTTTTGTGTCCGGGAGCCTGACACTTTCTACATCTAATGTACCCTAGCGTTGTTGGTTTTACTATTAAATTGGTCCCTTTCAGACTTAATGGTAATTCTTCGCATGTGAAAGTTATTATCATTTCATTGGTGATTTCCTTTTTCCCTTTGTGAATAAATTCTTTTTGCCTTATTGTTGCTATGTTTTTGTTGTTTTTAAATAATGTTTGCCTTAATTGTTCAGTGCTCTGATTTTTTGGCACTTCTAATACTCCCATGCTGATTTTTGTTACTTTTGATGTAGGTTTTTTTTTATTTTCTATTTTGATTTCGTGTCTCCCAAACTTGAAATCTTTGATTTTCGTTTCGAAATCTTGTCTGACTTGGAAAAATAAAGCCCCCTTGTTGTTATTCAATTTTCTTATTACATTCCCGCCGAATTGTTGTTTTAAATTTTTTTCCATAATTGCTAATTTCTGTGTGCTTAATCCCCCTTGAACCCCCTTAATGACCATATCGATCCATGATTCTTTAATGATTCTTTCTCTCTGTTCATTGGTCTGTTTTTTTTGTGGATGGGGGTGATGGGGTGGGGTTTGTTTTAAGATTTTTCGTTTTGGTAGTAATTTTTTCCCCTCCCTCTTCTAAAATCTGAAATTTGTTATTTAATTGGATTGGGGAAGAAATTTTGTTATTTTTCATTTCATTTTTAGGGGTGTCTAATATTTTTATTGGGGTGGATGTATTTCCCCCATTTTTGTTATTGTTTTGATTTGGACTATTTATGATTATTGGGGATGTTATTGCCCCCCCTTTGCTGAGACTGTTGTTTTTTTTATTTTTTGGTGAATCTATCACTATTGGGGATGGTTGTGACCCCCCTTCTATCCTAGTAATTTGTTTTTTAGGGGTGTCCTGATTTTTTGTTGTTTTTTTAACTAATACATATTCATTTTCTAGTCTACTAACTATTCTAAAATATACATCTTCATCTACTTTTGTGAAGTTGCAGAGATAATTTTTTGATGAATTTATTTCTCTGTCTTGAGTTTGCTCTACTTGAGAATCAATATTTTCAATCAGTGTTATTATTGGCACCCTATTGATTGTCTCATTTTTGACACTTGTTTGAGTCTCTGCTGTGCGCTTATTGTCATTGGCACTTTTAACATTACATTGATTTTCAGTTTGTGTTTCTGCTGACACTCTATCCTTTGTTTCTGTGACACCTACACTACTTGAATTATTCACAGTTTGATTTTCTTTGTTTGTAGTGCTCTTATTGTCACTGACACTTGGTGACACCCTATCTTTTGTTTCTGTGACACCTACACTACTTGGATTATTTACAGTTTGAGTTTCTTTGTTTATAGTGCTCTTATTGTCACTGGCACTTGGTGTCATCTTCTTTGTTCTAACTATTTCTTCTACTCTGTCTTTCATTGTTTTCGTTACTGCAGTCCCTACTCTACTCATTAGTATTTCTTGGAGTGTCAGGTTTAGTTCACGCCATGAAAATCTCTCTGAGATCATGTGTGACCTGTCACCTGCTATTTTGTTGACTAACTTAACTGTTGTACTCTGTTGTGCCCTACGGGCTACTGTACTTCTGGCTGCCATTACTGGACCTGAGCCACTTATATAGGGTGCGGATGCTGGCAAATAGCTGATAGCCAATCAGAATTTGGCAGCATCCAGCAATCCAGCACAGTAGTTATACGGCCTCGGACACTGTGATGGATAAGAAAATTAAAGTATTAATAAGATGTTCCAAGTTAATCACTAACAATACAAATTGGTTCCATTTTAACTGAAAATAGCATAAAATATACTTTAAAACTGTAACAGACATTAAATAACGCTGATATTCTAACATAAAAACTTGCCAGCTTCTTCCGCACAAGTGACTAAAATAGTCCCTAATACTTTTACTTCTCGTATCCCAGAACATAGTAATCTATCATTATGAATTACTCCATAATACTTAAAACAACCATTCAGTTAAAATACAACTCTGTAATGCATAATTATACATGAAATAGATAAAACAGCATTTTGGTTCGATTAATTCGCCGTAACAAAAATAGTAAACATGGCGGACATTTTCAACTTGACAGCAAGTGTCATAAATGCTGGAAATGCAAAATACAATGATACACAAGAATTCTGTGAATATAAACTGTGCTAAGAACATCAAGTGTTAAGCAAAGTTATTATTACAAATGGAATTAAACAAAGTAATGACTTATTTACACTAAAAATCAAGGTAAGCTGAAATCAAATAAGTGACAACTTTCGGACAGTGTATTTCGGATAGCCATACAGTCATTACAATACGCATTATTACTGTGTCGGTTCGCACAATAAATTGATCCCCTTATTTATCGGTGCTATTGCCTGCTCATTTGTCTTATCGAAGCGCCGTAACAAGCTGCTCAGTGTCTGATTTTAGACAGTAGGTGAAACATTTTTATTGAGTACAGTGAAAATCCCTGGTGTCTGTGTACCGGAAATTATTATTCGACTACAGAAACAGTGACAATTCGATCCAAAAAAGGATTTATAACTGTTTCATTCTGTTCATATCTTATTACCAACTGGTATAGCCTTCACTAATGAAGTTTACAAAATGAAATAGCTGTCAGAACAAAACAAAGGACAAATATTTTGAATACACAAACAAATCCAGCATCTTCAGCGCTTTGATTTTGAACTGACAGGCATTAAAACATTGCAAATTGAGATATGGTTCGAAAGAGAAATTATTCAGCGTCCATTTAAACCTAACTTTAATTAGTTCTACCTCTTAAAAGTGCTTAAACATCATCTGCTAACAATTACATGATTCAACCAGTTTTGACCCAGTTAAACCAGTTGTAATTGTGCTTATTAGGTCCACCATCCTCTAAAGAGGCTATACTCGGTACGACCCATGTTAAACCAGTTCCGGTCGTCATACCTATTTATAGCCTGACACGTTAAGGGGTAGTCTCAAAACATTGTTTAACTGTGTAATGTTATGATGTGTTAGATTAATTTTTTTACCAAACTAAATTAGAATCTGAATAGTTGGTAGAGGTAAAGGATGGAGAGAAGAAGAACAACAACATCTTATAAATTAGTATTCTGCCTGAACACTTTGATATAATTCCTATAAATTATCATGTATATGGCAAAAGATATTACATGACAAGTTCAGTATTCTCCCTGAACACCATTAAATGAGCCATCCCACAAGAAGATCAACTAGTGTGTTTATGACAGGTATGGATCCATATTAAATTAGTCCATATTAGTCTGCACATCCTTGCACTCTGATCAGGCTCCATCCTATTTGCTTGTAGTCTGGACTATGTAGACTCAATCTAGATTAACTGGTAATTTTAGCTGTAAACAGAACATAAAAATGCATTATGTCAACATTCATGGCCAAAACATTTGATACCATTGCTTTGAAAAAAAAAAACCCAACAGAATAAAGCTTTAAATAATAATACTCAGTAATGGGATTTTTTTATAGAATAAAATGGAAAAAAAATTATTTATACTTTGAATATCCAGCTGAGCATGCCCAGTCGACAGATACCACCTTTCAATACAATATTTGACAGTTCATGAACACTTTGAAACGGTCCCAAAACACGCTTGTATGTACCGGAAGTGGTTGGTACATAGCACATTTATTGAGCACATTGAGAGGACACAGACTGTGAGACACCTCTTTCGGGGGCATTCGTCACTTGTGAGGGACAGCTCTTGTTTTTGGGGGCATTCGTCACTTGTAAGGGACAGCTCTTGTTTTCGGGGGCATTTGTCACTTGTGAGGGACAGCTCTTGTTTTTGGGGGCATTCGTCACTTGTAAGGGACAGCTCTTGTTTTCGGGGGCTTTCGTCACTTGTGAGGGACAGCTCTTGTTTGCACAGGGATAAGTTGATATACTAACAGCTCTTGTTTGCACAGGGATAAGTTGATATACTAACAGGCTCTTGTTTTCTTTAATGATCCGAATCTTCATATTTCAAAATATTGTTCCAAAGTGTGACGGAACTGGTTGAATGCCGGAACTGGTTCATTGACTGTATGTTAATCAGCTTCCTGTATGTTTTCAGACGCTGTTCATTGTGTTCAATAAAGTTGATACAAAGAGAACAAGAGGCTGTGGCAGCAAAATGGAAAACTTTAAAACTTCTTCTCTGAAATCATATGGCCTGGAGCTTAGATATTTTAACGACACGTGATATCGATAATGAAGAAGTACTTAAGTATTGTGTACAGTTGATTAGGTGACAAAACTGATGTGTTGACACAAGTTTGTGTTGATTGTCACTATAATCGTAGGTAAATTGGCTGGAGGGTAGTTAGCGGCGATTCATAACCTTTTAAACAGCGATGATCAACTGTCAAACGAGTCACTACACTACAAACATGCCGCTAATTAAATCATATAACCAAGTTTAACAAAATTAAAAGATTTGATGTTTTCGTAACAGCGCCAAAACAAATTTACACATTGATTGTCGGGTGTCCATGCGATTATGTGACACGCATCTATGTTGTGATAAATCATCGAAAACCTTTTGTGTTCTGATTGGATGAGAGTGCATAAACGGGCGACGCCTTTAAATTTATCAGCTGTCAAATTGCTGTATTGGTGAACGGTGTATTGCAGATCGCGATGATTAATGA
>JAFMSR010002629.1:0-22143 GCA_022818135.1 Saxidomus purpurata
GTTTTACCATCCCAATTCATTTCAAACCCATTAGAAAAAAATATTACCCCATCAACAGACCGGAGTACATAACTCCTAAATTTTTGTCAGAACTATTGCCCTTTTTCGACTTTATTTCAAAACCATTACAGATATTGCTTTGAAATTACCATTATTACCTTAATCCACAGACAAGAGTATATAATTCTGTGAAGGTTTTTGTCAGAATTATGGCCCTTTTTCGACCTAGAAAATACATTGAATCTGAGTGAAACGAATCTGTAAGCAAGAGAAGGTAACTCTGTCAATAATTTTTAGTTCTTCTGGACGAAGTCCTGTGGAGCTTTTGCCATGGTGGCTTATCCGTCGTCCGTCTGTCCGTAAACTTTTCCTTGATAACGCTCTACAGGTCACAATATTCATTTCGCTTTGATGAAACTGGCCGATAAGAATCCCTGCAACTTGTAGACGTTCCCTATTGTTTTTGGGGTCAGTGTGTCAAAGGTCAAGGTCACAGTGGCCTCCGTTAGATTTTCCTTGATAATGCTCTACGGGTCAGTTTTCTTTCAACTTTCATCAAACTTGCTCAGAAAATTTCCTGTAAGATGTAAAAGATCTCTATTGCTTTTGGGGTCAGTGAGTCAAAGGTCAATGTCACAGTGACCTCCGTTAGATTTTCCTTGATAACGCTCTACAGGTCACAGTTTTCATTCAACTTTCATCAAACTTGCTCAGAAGGTTCCCTGCAATATTTAGATAATCCCTATTGTTTTTGGGGTCAGTGGGTCAAAGGTCATGGTCAAAGTGACCTGATAGCGTTTTCTAGATAACGCTCTGCAGGTCAGATTCCTTTCAACTTTCATCAAACTGGCGGAAAGCTCGCCTGAGTGTGACCTTCTATCAGCCGTTGTCAGATCCTATAGTGTAGCGTTTTTGAGGAGGTGATTTTAATCAGATTGTTACGTAAGATAACTCTTAATATCTATCTACTTACGGTCCTTGTTTATACAGATCTTGTTTTGCCTTTTACTACCACAGTTTTGTTTTATTGGCGAGCACTGAGAAAAGTCGAGTGCACTGTCCTACTGACAGCTTTTGTTTAAAATGCAAGGTCACATTTACCTTGAACTTTGACCCAGTGACCTAAAAGTCAAAGTAAAAAAATTTGATTTTCATCAATTCATAGACCATAAATCTATCTTTACTTTGTGCAGCACTATTTAGGTGCACGAGTTTTCATCCTAAATAACATTACTGTAAGGTTTCATGATTCTGCCATAGACTTTTGTAATTACACGCGACACAAAATGTTTCACACTCACAGACGGACGGACGGACGGACGGATAAGGCACGTTTACCTTTATCCCGCCACCCCCTCCCTCACCCACAAAGCCCTCGTTGTTTACAGCGCATCACAAATCCAAATCGTTGCTCATTAGCTGAAATGGATAGGCTCCTATGGAGCGGATCCGTGGTCTAGTGGTGACGCCCTCGACCAGTAATCCAGAGATTGCTGGTTCGATCTTCCAAAAGTGACAGGCTGGGCACTTTCTTTACATTGCGTTATCCCTTTAACCCTAAAATATGTAAGCGCTTCCTGGGGCGTTGGTCATATGAATTACCCGATCTAGATCTACTGAATGTATATTACATATTTTTCCTAGAATAAAACGACACTTTATTAAAAAATATTTTTTTATATTGATATGAAAAAGGCGCAAATAAGTTAATGACAGTAATAATTTTTTTAAGTACATGTTATTATAATTATTTATTAAAATTATGTCTATCGAACATATTGCACGTTGAGTGTATAAATAAATTCTAGAGTAACTGCCAAATCAATTCCAAAATGAAAACCTCTAGGAAATGATTTTAATGATAGACCAGAAAACCATTCAGTCGGTTTTGTATGAGGAAGTAAGAACTAGAAGTTGATGTGGCAAATAATGGATTACTATAGTCTTTTCCTCGGTTTTTACCGTTGTTTTACAATAAGCTAAAAGTACATTCACGGCTCTGTGTTCGAAATCGGACTATAGAATGAATAGGTTTCAATGATTCAAAGTTTATTGACAGAGAATAATAAGATATGATTGTTGGACATACCAGCAGGAACTTCAGATAAAGTCGGATAAACATAAGTTTATTTAAAAAATCCTTGTTACAAAATAAAAACAGTAATGAATTAAATAAAATATTAAAAATCCAAAAGTTTCAGAACTATGGTGGCATATTTCTGCATAACATAACCCAGGCAATTTCTCACATCATGAAAAAAATTTCAATCAATTTTCCGCTACATAATAATTTCGTTTAAAAGGGAAAATATTATAAATGAACGCCTGAGATATAATCGTTTCAGAACACTAAAATCGGAATTGGGACTCACTTTTAGATGTTCCTCGGACAGAAATTAAAAAAAAAATCACGAAAACAAAAAGTTTTTACTTTTCACGAAAGATTTTTATTTTTCACGAAAACTTTTTACTTTTCACGAAATATATTTACTTTTCACGAAAACTTTTATTTAGTAACTGTGTGCAAAAATCGGTAGAAAAAACTCGCAAAATCAAAGCAATATACAGCAGCAATATTGAAAATGGCATTCCCCGATATATTAACCTCATCTCTGCCTTTCAATGGATCAATATAAAGTTTGAACTGATTTGCACACAAGATACAAACATACAAATTCGTTAGTGACTCGCTAAAATTTGAAGTGTCCTTTTTCAAATCAAGTCAGCAAAATGAACCGATATAAAATGGAAAATAAAGTCCGTTTTGTTATGTTTTGATGTCACGTAGTTTGTCTTTCTTTTCAGGTTGTCCAAACTTCCCGAAATCCACACAAACTAATGTCAACACACGAAACACACATTTTTGATAGCATTTCAAACGACTTCAACACGTTACTATTACTACATGTTATATGAAAGCTGGAAGATACTAAAAGAAGTTGTGATGATTAAATCCCTTTCTAGTTTTTCGCAAATAAAGTATCAAAATTCGAAGATATCTTGTTTTTGATTCACCTTTTCTCAGTAATGCCTCTTTGAACGAAGAAATCCATTTTATTATACAATAACAAATCACTTTAAGTCACACATAATAGTCAAACGGGTTTCATGGCAGGTAACTTATTTCCTAGTTTTTCTTTAAAGTCCCAGGACAACATCGACAATCAATGTTAGTAAATAAAAACTTTAAAGGTCATGCGAGGGACTATACCCGACGTCACTATTCATTCCAATTCGATGTAGGCGAACTGCTTCATTATAGTTGGCTATACGAAGCTCTGTTTCTCCGATCATCAAGTGCATTACACTTTCCACTAAATCTGGCCATCCTTCTTCTTGTGCTTTCTGCTTTATAGATCCGATCTTAACGCAACCCTCTTCCGATGAACAATATCTTGGATTTGTATGTGTGGACCTATAAACTTTGATAAACTTTTTCTGCTCTGGTCTGTGTGTGTGTCCGTCATCTCAAGAACATATTTTTTCCCCAATTCCAAAAGCTGATCCTTTGTAATGACTCTTCGAAATATTCCTTTACAGAATACCCCGTTTTCGTCTACGAACTTTCTGTTTTCCGGATGTCTTCCTTCTATGAATGGCGCCTGTATTGCAATGCCGTACGTGAATTTTGCTTTCCGCTGAATGATACTCTCCGGTTTGTACCCCATCAAGATGGCACCCTTTAGAACCGAGAGATTATAATCTGGTTGAAGAACAACTCTTAGTGATTGCATTTCATCTTCAATTTTCTTTCTCACATATAGAGACCCGGAGAACCCGCCTACAAGTAGCAAAGTTGTAATTTTGTCTTCCGCACATACCTGAATTATTTCCCTTAATTTCCCTATTATTCCATCGAGTGAACGCTTGAAGAAGCGTTTCATCAAGTCTGGTTTAACAACCAGGTCAAGATCGTCTTTTTCAAATTCCAAGATTATTATATTGTGTGTTTGGAATTATTTCTTGCAGGTTTTTCCCAGCATCTTCTAACAGCCGAATAAGTTGAAATTCCAAGGTAATGTTTACTTGTTCCGTTTCTGATGAAAAGTTCTCTTTTTCTTGCTGAAAATGTCTTAATAATTTCAAATATTTAGACATGTATCTGTCTTGAAAATCTGACAGGATGTGTTCACCTACAAGCTCTTTCAGGAACTGAGTGAATTCAGTGTCTACGTGTGTTCCGCCAAAATCACCACCCGTTGCCCTGTATAGCTCTCTTAATCTACCGCTTTCGAGTATTTCATGCACACAAATATCTGCTGTGCCGCCGCCGAGGTCAGCAAGAATGTATTTGTGTCCTAAAGACAGATGGTCTGCAGCTAAAGTTCCAGAAATGTGTACTCGTTGTTCGCGACAGAATAAAGATGCAGCTTCTGGTTCTAAAACGAGTCTTAGATCTTTGTCATCTATTTCTGCAGCAGTTGCAGCTGCGCGCATGAATTGACGACCTTCGTCTGGCCATATCGCAGGTACGCTAAGCATCCACTGAATACGACCTGTTTTGCACTGGTGTAGCTTTGATATTTCTATGGTTTTATAAACAAGACCTTTGAGGTACCAAATAACCGTGCTGAAAATGTCCAAAGCATTCATATGTCTTCCCCTGGTGTCTACTAGTAACATATTACGAGACAGCCTCCTTGGCTTATGTAGCTTCATCTTGAATGTTTTGAAGTAGTAATACATCTTTCTTTCGTCTGGCTTAAGCTTACTGTAAACATTTTCTGCTTCATACCCAAAAGAATTGAACGTCTCGTCCGGATTTAGAAGAACATCTGTTGGTACGCGATCTTGTTTTAAAAGACCGCTGTGCTTGCCCGTGATGATGTTTGACTCATCTCCTTTGAACGAAACTGCATATCCTGTATGACTGGTTCCAAAATCTATAGCTGCTGTACAGAAAATGTTTTCATTAGATTTATCCTCAACAATGTCACTACTTGCCATTTTGCATGTCTCCTAGAATATTAATGACTGCCCAATTCCAGGACTCAAATTTACATCAATTTCTGCCTTAATTATATAAAAATTGATTGTTCTTCGGAAGATCCCACGGACCGGAGATGTTATGTTTTTACTCCAGAATGTATCGCCGACTACTTAAATCAATTATACACAACAAATACCGAAAATGTCACAAAATCCACTTACTGATATTTTTAATTACGCCGTTTTATAAGCGAAAAAATTAACTTTGCCAACTGTACCGGATGTTTGACTTTACTGTTCCTAGGTAACGTGCAATACAAATTTATAGTTACGCAATACCCGGAAGTTGTAGATTATTTAGCTCACCTGGCACAAGGTACCAGGGTGAGATACTGTGATCGCTTGATGTCCGCCGTCGTTCGTCATCCGTCGAACGTTGTCAACAAGTGCTTCAAACGACATCTCCTCAAGCACTGGGCTGTAGATAGTCGTATACCAAAACTGATCAAATGGTAGGCCTACCGCTCCGCTGCAAATAATGGCCACCAGAGCTAAAAAAACATCATTAAAACGACATATCCTTAACCACTGGGCTAATTTCTTCCGCACTTCACAGATTTGTTCTTTGGGTGGTCCTCTAACACAACTGCTCAAATGGTTCCACTCCGCTGCACATAATCAAATGTTCTTTATTGCGAAGGGGAAATAACTGCTGCATGAGTTCCGCGCATCTGTAACTTCCCCTTACAATTTAAAGCGCAGGTACCTGCCGTGGGGTGTGGAAGCCCATCACCCCCAATGGCCCCTCTACAACCCTGGTACCCCATATACTTTCAAAAACATAAACGGACCCATGAAACACATTTTCGGCGCATGAATGCCTGTGCACGTCCCTAGTGGCAAACTGCAAATGGGAGACAAGCTTTATATATTTGTTCTCATTGGAACAAAATGCGATATTATCACATACACATCTACTACCCCGACCCGTCAGGTAACTTAGGCTGGTCGTCCGAAAGTCAATTTCTTTGTAAGAGTTCATCTTGATAATGTAAAAGCAGTAATATAGCCAACATGTATGTTATATATATAAGAAAACATTTACCTTTCCTATGACATGTACGTGTTTGTTAACCTTTATTTCATGTTACTGGGGAATAAAGTGGATAAAGGAACACATACTAATGTGTGTTTGTTACAATTTTCGAATTAAAACACGAGTTTTGACCGATATTATTTTTACGAAGAGCAATTATTAAATAAATTTAGATCTAACTTTATTTAGTATAATTTCTACAATTTCGAATAAGTACCGCCAAACGAAAGTAGTATCAGTTCTTACGGAGAGCGTTCAGTTACAGATGGATAGACCGCAAACTTACCAAGAACAATTTTAAAAGATATACAATCATATGCATTGTAATTATTTTCTATACTGAACTAGATGGTTGTTTTTGTCACAAAAACATATGTCCCCCATGGTAGTTTGTCAATGATTGTAAATTTGTAATACTTAAACAGGATACCAAGATGGCCCTATATCGCTCACCCGAGACCCATATGCAAACTCAATGTAAAATTCATCAAGATAGTCATTCTGACCAAGGTTCATAAAGATCCAATTGAAAAAGCAACTCGTATTGCAGACACAAAGTTTTTCTATGATTTGACCTCATGATTTAGTTTTTTGACCCAGATGATCCATGTTTAAACTCGTATTATATTCATCAAGGCGTTCTGACCAAGTTTCATCAAGATCCAATGAAAAAATGCAGCCTCTATTGCAAACACAAAGTTTTTTTATGATTTGATCTCGTGACATAGTTTTTTGACCCCAGATGACTCATATTCAATCTCTACCTATGTTTTATCATGTAAATCATACTGGCCAAGTTTCTCATGAAAAATGCAGCCTCTTTTACATACACAATTTTTATCTATTATTTGACCCTGTGACCTAGTTTTTGACGTAGATGACACATATTCAAACTCGACAGAGTATTCATCAAGGCTGTCATTCTGACCAAGTTTCATAAAGATCAAATGAGAAATGCAACCCATATTGCATACACAAAGTTTTATCTATGCTTGACCCTGTGATCTAGTTTTTAACCCCAGATGACGCATATTCAAACTCGACAAAGTATTCATCAAGGCAATTATACTGACCACGTTTAATGAAGATCTAATGAAAACTGCAGCCTCTATTGCATACACAAGGTTTTTCTATTACTTGACCTCTTGACCTAGTTTTTCACCCCACTTAACCCATATTTCAACTCGATCTAGATTTTAATACGGCAATCATACTGACCAAGTTTCATGAAGATCCAATGAAAAATGAATACACGAGTATTCATCGAGATTGTCATTCTGACCAAGTTTCATAAAGATCAAATGAAAAATGCAGCCTCTATTGCATACATAAAGTCAGTTCTATGATATGATCAAGTGACCTAGATATTGACCCCAAATGAATCGTATTCAATCTCTACCTATGCTTCATCACGGACATCATTCTGACCAAGTTTCATGAAGATCTAATAAAAAAATGCAGCCTCTTTTGCATGCACAATTTCTACCTATGATTTGACCCTGTGATCTAGTTTTTAACCCCAGATGACGCATATTCAAATTCGACAAAGTATTCATCAAGGCAATTATACTGGCCAAGTTTAATGAAGACCTAATGAAAACTGCAGCCTCTGTTGCATACACAAGGTTTTTCTATTACTTGACCTCTTGACCTAGTCTTTCACCCCACTTAACCCATATTTAAACTCGATCTAGATTTTAATACGGCAATCATACTGACCAAGTTTCATGAAGATCCAATGAAAAATGTTACTTCAATTGCACACAAGGTTTTTCTATGATTTGACATGTTGTCCTAATTTTGGACCGAAGATGACCCATATTCAAACTCGACCTAGATTTCATCAAGGCAATGCTACTGACTAAGTTCCATGAAGATCCAATGAAAAATGCAACCTCTATTGTATACAGAAGGTTTTTTCTATGATTTGACATGTTGACCAAGTTCTTGACACCAGATGACCCATATTGCATCAAGACTGTCATTTTGACCAAGTTTTATGTAGATCAAGTGAAAAATGCAGTCTCTATTGCACACACAAGGTTAAATGTGGACAGACGACAGACAGCCTACTGACACCAGGCAATCACAATAACACACTTAAGCACTTCTAGCTTAGGTGAGCTAAAATCCCTACTTGTAATATTGACCTTGAACCAAGGTGGTTGTAACATGCACTCTGCACATCGTCTAAATATGGTGGACATTTATGGTGAGTTATCCTAAAATCCTTCAAGGGGTTCAAGAGAAATGCAACGGACACGATTTTCGGACAGATGGACGGACGGACGGATAGTCAACTGGACCAAAAACAATATGCCTCTCCCCCATTATAAGGCGGGAGACCTAATTACTGACAAAGTACTATCCATTTGCATCCAGGCCACACCACTGGGAGGCGCTCTGGTCATGGCCCGCCCTATTCGCAAAATAAAAAGGTTTCATCAGCTGCTTACTTTGACTTAACCGAAAACCTCTTGAATTGTGATGTGAGAAAAAACTGTGCGAACTGTAAAATGCTACTAAAACCACAGACACAAGTACCAATATTCTTGTTTTCCCTTTTTTATTCTTTTCACTGGACATGTATATAATTACTGCTCTTACCTGTTATACAAAGACATTGACTGCAGGACGACCTGTATAAGCTACTAGTCAGGTTAGAAAAAATATCTAGTCGTCCCGTAACCGCACAAGCAGCCAAGGGGTCCCTGTCTGGTGGAGTAAATATAACAAGGGGCCCAAAAGGACCAGTATCGATGTACTGTACTAACTGGACTGTTCTGGTCAAGTTTTGTGATAATCTTTTGCAAATGGTTATCAAGGAAAAGCTAACAGGTCACTGTGGCCATGCCCTTTGACCCACTGACCCCAATAAGATAGGGATTGTCTACTCAGTAAGACCAATCAGCCTATGAAGTTTTAAGACTATGGGTTAAGCAGACCTCAAGATATTTGAGTGGGTAAAAGTCAAAGTTTGGGTCACTGTGACCTTGATCTTAGACCCACTGATCTCAAAAACATTAGGGTTTGTCTTGTCGGTAAGACCATTCTATGAAGTTTGTAGACTTTGGGTCATATAGATCTCAATATATTGAGGGGAAAATTTCCAAGTTCAGGTCACTGTGAACTTGACCTTTGACCCAAAAAACAATAAGGATCATCTACAGGTTGCAGGCAACCTTCTGAGCAAGTTAAATAAACATTGAATGAAAATTGTGCCATGTAGTGTTATCAAGGAAACAATATCCAAGTCACTGTGACCTTGACCTTTGACCCCAAAATCAAAAGGGATCATTTACAAGTTGCAGACAACCTTATGAGCAGATTTCATGAAATTCAAAAGAAAATTGTGACCTGTAGAGTGTTATCAAGGAAAAGATTACATAAAAAAAAGGATACAGGCATAAGCTCTACAGGACTTTGTTCAGTAGAGCCAAAAACAACAACCAAGCCAATCACTTATGTAGTGTGCAAAATAGAGAAGGGTCTAATTTCCTCCATAGCAAAACCATCAAGGGAATAATGTCCCAGCTTGCAAATTTATCAAAGGGCTTATGTCCCCCTTTGCAAAATCATCAAAGGTATAATGTACTTTTGTGCAAAACCAGGCCAAGCTGATAATGTCCAAGGGAATAATGTCCTACATTCAGTTAATTCAGTATAGTATACAATGATTAAATCCCGTAATTATATCTATTAGCAATTGAAGTATATTCAAGACCACTTCCAACTACAAAATACCACACTTTGGAAATTGAATACACGCCAGCAGAGAAAACAATTTGAAGAAGTAGTTTACAGTAGAAAAGATCTGTGAATGACGAGCACCTATCACCAAAGTCATCCGCTTTAACCCCAAAGTGACAGCCATTGGGCTCAACTAAACTGACCTCTCTGTTTCCATTTTTTCATTCTCAAACTCCAACAATTAAATACATACTTGAGCAAGGCTACACAGAAAGACATTCATGTCAACCATTAGACTTGCAATAAGTTTCATAACATGTACAAGAGGGCCAAGATGGCACTGTATCGCTCACCTGCGCCATATGACTATAATGTGACCAAACTTCAACTCTAAACTATTATCATAAACACAAACATTCTGTTTGACCTTGACAAGGCAAACCTTTTGACCAATTTCCATGATGATTGGGTTGTAAAGGTTTTTAAACAGGTGACCTAGTTTTTGACCTCAGATTACCCATATTCATACTCGACCTAAATTTCATCAAGATAATCATACTGACAAAGTTTCATGAAGATATAATCAAAAATGCAACCTCTATTGCATACACAAACTTTTTCTACAACTTTACCCCATGACCTAATTTTTGACCCCAGATGACCCATGTTCGAACACGACCTAGATTTAATCAAGGCAATCATACTGACCAATTTTTATGAAGGTCCAATAAAAAAAGCAACCTCTATAGCATACACAAGGTTTTTCTTTGAGTTAACCACTTTACCTTGCGTTTGATCCTAGATGACCCATGTTCGAACTCGACCTAGATTCATCAAAGCAATCATACTGACCAGGTTTCATGAATATACAATGAAAAATGCAACCTCTATTGCACACACAAGGTTTTTCTATGATTTGACCAGGTGACCTAGTTTTTGACCCTAGATGACCCATATTCGAACTCAACCTAGATTTCATTGAGGCAATCATACTGACCGAGTTTCATAAAAATCCAATGAAAAATGCAACCTCTATTGCATACATAAGGTTTTTCTATGATTTGACCTTGTGGCATAGTTTTTGAACCAATGTGACCCATATTTGAACTCGATCTAGATCTCATCAAGGCAATCATACCGACCAAGTGTCATGAAGATCCAGTGAAAAATGTGGCCTCTATTGCATACACAAAGTAAAGTGTGGACACACAGACGACGGACACCAGGGGATCACAATATCTCACGTTTGAGCACTTAGTGCTCAGGTGAGCTAATAAAACATGAACTGACACAAGGGTGTTATAGCCGCAGAGCCTAGTGTTACACTGTTACAAAAGATTTCTCAGAAAAACTACAGTATTACTCCAGTATCTTAGGGACAAGTATAACAACATAAATATGTTTGTTGAAGCTTTAAACTATGAAAGTGACATGTGCCCGATATTGTTTACATACATCAACTACAAATACTGGTCAAATATCTACCGCCAGCAAATCACACAGATGAATTATAACTACAAGGCTACTACCACTGTAGGCTTCCTAGACAGAGGAACTGTCTCTTCAACTTCAAATCAAATGGTTTACTCCTCAATGCCACTGGTACATCTACTGAGGAGGGGTTAAACAAGAGACCCAAAAGGGCGAGTATCACTCTACTGGTCTGACTGGACTGTTGTAAGTTTTGTGAAAATCTTTGGAAAAGCTAACACAGGTAACTGTGACCTTGACCTCAACCCACTGTTCCAAATAAATGGTAGGGATCATCTAGTAAGACCAATCATCTCATGGAGTTTGAAGATTGTCGTTGGCAAATTATTTAGCTGAAATGATTTTCAAAGTTCAGGTCACTGTGACCTTGACCTTTGACCAACTAATCCAAACAAGAGGGCCAAGATGGCCCTATATTGCTCACCTTGGTACAAGTCCACTTGCCTGGTGGAAGATCACTAGATAATGTTATATACAATAGGTTTTCCTACATACGTGTTTGTAAAACAAGTGAACCCCCACCCTTCCCCCAGAGCAAGGTCAATTTTGATTCAAGGTTCATAATTTGAACAATCTTGGTAGAGGTCCACTAGACAATGCTACATGCCAAATATCTAAGCTATAGGCCTTGTATTTTCAGAGAAAATTCTTAAAGTTTTTCCTATATAAGCCTATGTAAAACGAAGTGTCCCCCGTGTGGGATCAATTTTGACCCCGGGGTAATAATTTTAACAATTTTGGTAGACGTCCACTAGACAATGCTATATGCCAAATTTCTAGGCCTTGTGGTTTCAGAGAAGAAGATTTTTAAAGTTTTTCCTATATAAAGCCTATGCAAAACTAAGTGACCATCCACGCGGGGTCAATTTTGACCCAAGGGGCATAATTTGAACAATCTTGGTAGAGGTCAACTAGACAATGCTTCATGCCAAATATCTAAGCTCTAGGCCTTGTGGTTTCAGAGATTTTTAAAGTTTTTCCTACATAAAGCCTATGCAAAACTAAGTGACCACCTGAACAGGGTCAATTTTGACCTGGGGGTCATAATTTGAACAATCTTGGTAGAGGTCAACTAGACAATGTTACATGCCAAATATCTAAGCTCTAGGCTTTGTGGTTACAGAGAAGAAGAATTTTTAAAGTTTTTCCTATTTGTTGCCATAGCAACCAGAGTTCTGCAAAGTCTCATCAATATTGGCCTAGTGGTTTCAGAGATGTCGTTTGAAGGAAATGGTGGACGGACGGACAACGTACGGAATGCGATCCGAATAGCTCATTCTGGCACTTTGTGCCACATGAGCTAAAAAACAATAGGGATAACCTACAGGCTGCATGCAACCTTCTGAACAAGTTGGATGAAAGTTAAAAGAAAACTGTGACCTGTAGAGTGTAATAAAGGAAAATCAAACAAGTCACTGTGACCTTGACCCACTGTCCCAAAAACAGTAGGGATCATCTACTCAGTAAGGCAAACAATTCTAATATGAAGTTTGAAGACTGGATCATATAGATGTCAAGATATTGAGCAGAAAAGATTTTCAAAGTTTGAGTCACAGTGACATTGACCTCTGAACCCAAAAAAAGGATCATCTACATGTTGCAGGCAACCTTCTGAGCAACTTTGATGAAAGTTTAATGAAAATTGCAACTTGTAGTGTTATCAAAGACATGCTATTGAAGGTCACTGTGACTTGACCTTTGACCCACAGACATGCTATTGAAGGTCACTGTGACTTTACCTTTGACCCACAGACCGCAAAAACAATAGAGATCATCTACAGGTTGCATGCAACCTTACGTGCCAGCAGTTTCCTGGAAGTCAAATGAAAATGGTGACCTGTAGAGTATTATCAAGGAAAAGTTTGTGGACAGAAGGACAACACACAAACCAACATGGCATAAGCTCTGCTGGACTTTGCAAAATGTTTATGGGTCCATGATTACTTTGAATGTTACAATTACATATACCTCTCATAAGACCAAGAAAGAAGTCTTACCAGGGAAACTGACCATAACACAGGTTAACAGATTGAAATGGGAATCTCAAGTTTAATGGATACGCTTCGGATATCAGTATAGTCTAGAAACTGTAAACCCGTCTATTATTTGTACAAAACACATTCCAAATATCGCTTTTTAAATCGAATGTACATGTTACTGATATTGCAAAACAATAAGAAATGCTTTCTTTGGACAAAGCAACATAACAACAAACACTGTTATAGAAAACTGTATATATAATTTATTTGTTTTAATAATAGGAAATAAACAGCACTTACAGTGAGCACGATTTGCAACTATAGAGTATAGTTCTAACAACATTGTATTAATACAGTGTATATAATAATGTCTATGAAACAAGCAGGAAAAAATAATAAACTGCAGCCTAATGAAACAATGGAATCGCTATAAACCTATGATCTTTGTTAATAGTTAGTCTAGTAAAAGAGCAGGAAAGTACTACCAAAAAATAATTTCCAAAAAATAATTTTTTTCTACCAGAGCAAAAAAGAACTACCAAAAAAAAAAAAAATACCAAAAAGATTTTTTTTTCCAGAGCAGAAAAGAACTACTAAAGATTTTGTTTGAATATTCAGCTACTCAAATAAGTAACTGTCACAGGAAAGGCAGAACATTACAATATCTTTTAAGGCAATAGCTACCATTTCCTACATGTATATAGGGCATAAATTGTCCTACTAGGAAAACTTCTCCAAACTTCGGAAATCTGAAATAAATGTAAAAGGTCACTGGTCTTGTTTTTTAATTATCTGCATTTGAAAAAAAACACTGAAATACATAGAACTGCCCTTTCTAGATATATATTTTGCAATGTTATTTTTCAAGGACAGAGAATTCAAGATAAAGGTTGGTGACCTATGACTTTCTTTTCTTATTTCTATTTCAGATTTGCTTCTTGGTCAACATACCAAGTTTGAAGAAAATCTCCTACTACTATTTTTGGCCTATATACATAGGAGGTGGTGGAGATCGCCTTCAAGTCTAATACCTCTTAATTTCTCAGTCAGTGTATTCTAGTAATACAAAATATGGTTGTCTATCTCAAAACAACAACCTCTGTACAATGAATACCATAGTTAACTAATTTAAGACATGTGCAGCTACCAATGTATAGGGGGAGACTGTTGTTGCATGTTTTCACTATATTAGGGGTTAAAAAAATATCTTAAACTTTGAATGTCACATTGTTCAGTTGTGTCAGTACTCCTGCTCACTTTGGAGTGAAACGTGATGAAACGCAAGGTTTGTTCATGATCTTAACAAAGGGAAGAACCTATGGAAGCAAAGTGTAAATCTATAGTTCTAGTCCATACACCTTTCTAATCAATTATGTTTTGGAAGGCAAACAATACAAAGACACCGAGTTGACATTTTAGATAACTGACTGGTCACTATGACATATACTATGCAAAGCTCTAACGAAATTTGTATTCTGGCGAATTCTGTAATTTAGTATCAAGTCTTAAACTGTGACATACAAAAGCCCTTTTTAGCATCCCAGAAAGTATCTTTTTGAAGTGTACATCTTATAAATTGCAGAGTACTTCATAAATTCTTACAAAGAATATAGTGATACAGATTGCATTACAGTGTGTATCCTCAAGGTGTTCCAATGTTTCCCTACATGCAGTACTACAGTGCATTTCATGATAGTGTTCCAATACGTACATACATGCAGAGTACATTTTTCACAATAAGGTTTCCTTAACACACTTGAAATACCTACAAAACTTCCACATTCATGTTTCATTTATCATTTGCTTATCAAAATTGAATACTGTGTAGATACAACAGTAATTTGGTCTAGAAATGAATTTACATGATTCACTTTCAAAAGCACACATATCTAAACTGTGTCCATGATTTGTCTCCGTGTAGTATAATTTCTTCTTACGCACATTCAAAAGATTAGAAACAGATTCAAAACAATAACTACAAGTTTATGTCAAACCAGTGAATATCGACCCACCACATGATTGTGCTGTAACTGTACATAATCTTTAAATGCATGTTCTACAATGTGCTGAAATGCTTCCCCTGAACCTCCTCCATGTTAACATAAATGTATTCAGACTTATATAACATGTTACAATCTTAGTAATTTTTTCGTTTAATACATCAACTTTCAGCGTACTTCACAGCATCAAATAATATTACAGTTCAGACTTGACCATAGTCTTGTGCACATGTCCTCACTTCTTTCTACTACTATGTAGTGCATTCCAGTGTCCTTGAACATAGAAGATTGCCATTAGTCAATACCAGTATCACAGTAACAGAGTTAAAGCTTTTAAACTGCGATTCTACATCAATGCAGAATCCCTGATTGACATTACATGCGGTAGAATAAAGCTTGGAAATAATGCAAAGTCAGCATTCTTTTTGTTGCAGATCCCTTTATACGTTATTTGAATACTTGCTCAAATTGTGCCGTTTAAGGAGAGAATTAATACATTTATCGAACAAATAAAAAAACATTTTTTTCTAAATCTAGTCTATATTTCAAAAAGCTAAATTGTAAGTATATACAATGTACACGTATTTACTTGTTTCCATGACAACTGATGATATTTGGTCATACTGCCTCTTTAAACAACATATACAGAAGGCCTCAGTGGTTTCCTGGTCTCAATGTTCACTTAACCCTTACTCCGGAGGACTTGAGTTTGATCAATGGACAGGGCAACACAAGGTGTGTCATTTGGCAAGGCACCTAATACCACACATACCTCTGACAGTCAATAAAGCTATAAATAGGTACTGATAACAAAAAATTGTTGGCTCTCTGAAGAAAAAACATTAGTTCTGTATAATAGGTGATGATTAAAAGACAAAGAAAGTCAAGGGAACTTTCTTCGCTATCAAGCTTAAACAAACTAGCATAAGCTGTCAGCCTGTGTTTTAACTCGTGTGGCTAAGAAATCGAAAATGCATCTCCTACGCAGAATTTATATATCATTGGTACGAATTTCTAAAGACAGTCATTTCTGTGTTCAGTGTAGACAAAATAACCAAATACACCAGGGTCATATAAAAACAAGTTTCAACAATGTCAAAGAATACTATCACATTTTCTGTCAATTACTCAAGTTACACAGTCAGTTTTGGTACAAAATATACATACATCTTTGACAAGTCCTGGTAAACCACACAATAACTCATCTGCTCAATGTATTATTACACATAATTCTGTGACTTAAAAAATCTCTTTTGTAACATGTTAAACTACCATATGATATTTGCTACACAGGTATACGTACAAACTAATGAAACTCACTGAATGTCAAACAGTGCGACAACCACAAATGTAAATGTTTTATTATACGGATTTGTCCATTAACGTAAAGTTTAGACAATAGCGTTTAACTAGCTTTGTTCAAATTCCAAACATTTTTTGCCGGATGCAAATTTTACTTCTTCGTGGGTTTTTGTGGCAATGTCGTAAAATGTGGCAATATTGTAAAATTCTCTATATTCACAAGCTGTTGATTTTGCAATTTTGCGATTTTCTATTTATTCGCAGGTTTTTCATCTCGTATGCAAACACAATATTACATATAATCATCGTTTGTTTGCTATTTAAGCGAGTTTGATGAATTAAAAAAAAGTTTCATTCAATATAAAAACCTCACGAAAAAAAAAGGACTTTTATGGTGTATTTACAACAGGCTGCTTATATCTGATAAACTTCACCTGAGAAAATCATCAAAAGTTGAGCACGAGTCCAACTGACATTCACTGAAGCAAAACAGTCACAAGTTAAAGACTTCATTCTATCAATTTAACCCAGCTCACTTTCCAAATTTAGCATGCTACTGTCGTAACAAACAAGATAGCTGAAGAATGACTAAAACTGTACAGAACATGTGAGAAACTGATACTTCTATAATGACGTGAAAGCACAGAAATATTAATGAGAGAAACTTTAAACCTATTCATCAACTGGCCAAGAAAATTGATCCTTTTTACTGACTTAACATTGTTATCGAACGCTTTCACATCAATTTAAAGATAACAATCATATCAATACAAATCTGTTTTAAGAGATATATGTAACAGACTTGTTATTAAACAATTCTGTCTGATTCAATTACACTTTGTTATACAAGACTCAAAATATTGATCTGATTCTCTAGAGATTTAAATTCCTAGTTTTCACCAGTATCTTAGTTCTGTAAATGCAGGCCGTTTACAAACCCACAATTCCTAGAAAGGACCAGTACTATCCTTTCATCCCCGGTAAGAAACTGACAGCATTCTTACATGAAGGGGACTGTCCTGTAGAGGTTATGGTGTTTGCTGCTCATCCCAGATGTTGCAGGTTCGGGCCCAACTGGGGTCACGACCGTACCTCTTCATATGACAAAAGTACTGGTTTTTCTAGGAAGAGGACCCCAGAGTGACTCGATAAACTACAAGCTTTCTCCACAATCAAGCTAAAATAGTATAAACTCAACTTAACTAAAAGAACAGTTGGTAGCAATTCTCAATTACCAAGAGCTCAAGTTATTACAAGTCCGGTATATTTACCATTCTCACATTGAGTTGGGTCCCAAAAATTTGTAATAGGTACAGTAAAATTAAAAATTTCAACTGAAAATAATAGTTTTTTTTAAATTTTTACAGTGGTTCTTTTTCTTTCACCTAGTTCTTCATTAACAATGTAGCAGTATCCAAGATTCGATTGTTGACAGTACAGGCGATATAGGATGAATATGACGGTATTGGAGAGAATAAAGATAATACAAATTTAGTAATAACAAGTGATGTGCGACCATTTCTTTGACAGAGATAACCATCTATATACATGTTAAGTGTTTGAAGCCGATCCTCATGTTGCTTTTTTTTCCCTGAATTTTTTTTTATTGAAGTTTTATCAAATTTGTCAACCACCATGTATACAGGAATTAACATTAAAAAAAACCCAACAGAGTTCCAATTTAAATCCAAGTACAAGTGTACTTATTTTCATCCTCAAGACTTATTAAGTATAAAGATATAAAAAATCAGAAAAAAAGGCAATTATTATATCCAAAAAGTTGGGTGCAAGGGTTAAAGTTACATGAAAACAGTACAAGCTATTCATGAGTGAACAATTAATTCACTGTTCTACAAAAATATACAATGAACAAACCCTCGGAACAATGAAATGGAACTGTTCACAAAAAATAAACTGTAAAGTACAATATACAAAATTCAGTAATGCACCAACATTTCATGGAATTAAACGTAGGTCTGCCCTACAATCAAGTTGTGAATACAAAAAAAAGAAAAAAAAACATTTTCACAAAACATGAGCACTATAATGCATTCCATCACAGAAAAAAAAATGTCTTTGCAAAAAAACAAAAACAGATCTATTGTAATTAATGCAATGCCAGTAATCTTCTTTCTTTATAAGAAAGTTTCGTATGTACATGAACAAAACAATGTCAAAAATCGTTATAATTTTTTTTTTCCAAAATTTTTTTTTGCACATTTTGCTGATTTTATTTTAAAACTGTTACCTCCCTTAGAATGAAAATGGACCAGCCCAACTCTGAATCTGGGCAGTACCACTTATTGTTCAAATGCTTGCTCAGTAAAGATGTACTGACTGATAAGACATCAGTGTAGATCATGATCAGACTGCACAGATGTCTCGGCTGATCATGATCTGCACTGGTCACACAAACCGAATCATTTTCTACAAGTAGGGTAAAAAGCAAATGAACAGGAAAGTTCCCCTCCCCTAATGTTTTCTACTATCAAACATTCAGTCAAAACTGTCTTGTAAAACATGTGTTTCAGAACATTATAGGTTGTCACTAAGGGTGTTGCACAAGACTCAAATGATGCATGACCATTACATTCTAGTATACTGGCCAGAAACTTGTTTCTGTTTTGTCCATCTTTACTACCTTACTGGATATTTAAAATAGGTCATTTGGTTCCAGGCCATATTTTTTCACCTCCGAATTTCCCCAAATTTTCAAAGCACGTATTTTTGTAGTCAGTACTACTGAAATCTGACTGGCTGATTAAATAAACTTATCAAAGTATCTCTCTGGATACTCAACTGTTTGTACATTGTGTTTACCTACTTTCCTTCTACAAACAGTTTCCCTCTTCTCAGGTGGAATTAAACCAGTTCCAGCAGTATTTCAGCAGTTTACAGGCCCGTCCTCCGTAAGAATCTGACAACTTTCTTGCATTTACAGTCAGGTTGCTAGCAGGGCTTGAACAAATGACATTAACCTTGTCACCGCTTCAGTTATCATTCATCTATCTTAACACGCGTACACAGACACAGTTCACAGGAATTAAGTCCAGACGACCATAAACAAGTCTCCCTATCTTGTATACTATGATCATGATCTACACTGTTTGCCGATAAGGGCGAAATTAATTGCAGAGAACCAACTGACCAATTTCACTTATCCATGCTATAACCATGTTATATCATCATAATTATATCCTACTGATATGTGTCTATGTCTGATACAAATTGTGCAAAATATATATGTACAGAATGATTAGTGTAATTGATAACTAAGTCATTATGATGCATATTTGTTAAGCAACATCCTGAATGAAGGGTTTCTTTCACCAACGGTGTCTCGCATTTATTTAAAGAGATATCACCCATCAAAAGTGGCCGTCATTTATCAAAAACTTTCAGCATTGATTTCTACCCTTAAGGAAAATCAACATTAAGTAGAAGGATTTGTACAACATTTATATTTCTGATGAATATACACGTCCTTAAAATCTTACTTAGAATCTGTCAAGGATTGGTAATCTACAAGTTCTGTAAAACATTTATTTTCATTTTCATCTGCTAATAAGTGATCTGACTTGGTACAAGGTATTACTTTACACAATTTTCAAGGAATTCATTGCGATTAATGCATCTTACTTCACCATGATGCAGTGTGGCCATTTTGAAGGGTAATAAAACTTTTAACAGTCAGTCCTGGGTAAGAAAATGAGACAAAGTTTCTACATTCTGCAGTTACTTCTACAGCGTGCAACTGATCATATTCTTCTTGTCTTCTGTAACTGACATTTTAGGCATTTAGTTCGCTAAGAAATACATTTATCTATAAACATTTCCAACTGAAATTTTTTTCATGCTGATCAGAACACAGCTTGGTTGTAAACCGACATACTGCTGTTTACACAGTAATGCTTACTTTATTCAGATTTTAACACAGGATTTCTTCAGCATAGTATTTATATTATGCAAATCTCTTTATTTAACTATTAAACCTTTAGTAATTTTGAATTATCTCATTCCCTTATGTTCAACTACCGTATAAGTTGCTGTACTTAACATACAAAATTATGTACAAATCTTCTCCCTCAAAGACTGCGTCTTTTAATATTATTATTTACAACAGACAGATTCTAGCCGATGAACTTTTACTTAGTGCAATCAAGATTACAACAGAAGCTGAGGCGCTGTGAAACACGACTTATAGTTTTGTACGGCATGTAACGCCAGACTGGTATATCAGAGCATGCAACATAAAAAACAATACCCGATTCTTCTTTCATCATATCGAAAGACTCGATAATGGCTAGACATGTCTCTTTCACAAACACTATACACATTCTTGTGTATATTTTGATATTATGCAGACTGTAATAGTAATGTATAAAGCTATATAGCACTATCAAATTCAACTTTATAACAAAGTATCAACACGAAAAAAAATAGTAGAACAAAAAATGCCAGATTTATTGTAATGTATATGTCAAAAGGTAAATCACCTGTCAGTCAAGCAAAGGGATGCATCTACGTCATAATATGTCTTGAGTGCAACAGGATACATGTCTTGAGTGTAACAGGATACGTGTCTCGAGTGTAACAGGAGACGTGTCTCGAGTGTAACAGGAGACGTCACAAGTGTAAGTCTCAAATTTGGTACTTTATTTCGTATAAAAAAACACTTATTCATGGACATGTCTTGACGAAAGTGCCGAGAAATTACAAGTTTAAATGGCACATACATACCCTGGCCAAAAAACATGTTACATATATGGGACACTTGGCATATGGAACTTGCAACACACATCAAAATTGAAAGATGAACGCAAAGTCTAATATCAAATGAAAGTCACAAGTATGTCTTGAGAACTTTCAAGGGTTAATTATGATGCTGTTGTATATGCTCTATTGTTTAAGTCACCCTGCATTTCAAACAACATAAAAGTACTGTACTACAAAATTATCAAAGTACTTAGAAATGACTCGATCAACACAATTTGTCAAGTTCTAGATCCAAGTGAATCAAAATTTCTCAAAATTCTCAACTCTCACACATCAAAAGAAAACATACAAAGCAATCTATCATTTAATTTTCGAATAACAAACAGTTGTGTCAACACAATAGAAGCCCAAAAAGTACACCTAACATGAAAATTAATTTGGCAAACAAATAATATAACAAAAATCAAAGGGTTGTAACCCTGACCTGCTCACCAAAGAACTATCTTTTGACATTTAATACCCATATAATGAGACAAAAACCAGGTAATGTAAAGAAAACAAAATCAAGAACCTGTTCAGATAAACAGAATTTTCTTCAAGTTGGTAAAGTGACCTCATTTTCAACCAAAAATATCAATCTAAGTGATAGGTACTAGAAACAATGCATGATGCGTGATAGTTTGATCAAAATGCTTGAATGCATGTCTGGCAGAGAGCAGACAAAGTGTGATCTCAAAAGCCTTGTTTGTGTGTTTTGATATAAAACAGAACGAAATGAACTTCAACTAGTAACGACTCTGCATTTACTGACCTACTGCATTTAATCTAACAAAATACTTCCACCATTTCATCAAATAAAGACATACTGCGTCTGGTTACAACTGGAGTTCACGGTATCTATCGCCCTCAAGTAACAGCACATTAACACTGTTTATCAGCC
>JAFMSR010002630.1:0-22130 GCA_022818135.1 Saxidomus purpurata
AACTCACTATTAAGCGATGATTTCAGATGTTCGCTTGTTCTAACGTGTGGGCTCGATTATCTAATGCTTGAAAACGCCCAGATTTTACTAAATTTGAGCTAAGAACAACCCCCTTCCCTCAGTATTTCAAATAGTTTGATTAATTCATAAGCAAGATGTCAAAATGGCCCTACATCGCTCAGACGAGTATAAATGCTCTTTCCAAAACTGACTGAGTGAAAACTCACGGTAGTATATATAATACATCTACATTTTGTGTATACTTCCGTGGAAAGCTGTAGAGTCTATCCTGATAACATGGAACACTCGAAAGAACTGGTCAACATTAAAAATATGTTGCAAATGAAGCAATTGGGAGTCAATTCACATCACATTTAATGTCATTAATTTTTTTAATTATGTGCGAAAACATTGAAAGTCCACGAAATGAGACGGACACACGGACGAGTAGGCGCAATTCTAATATGCTCACCTATGGGATCATGCAAAATATAGGTCAAAGGTCAAGACCAATGCCTGGTTACCTAATTGTGACCCCAGGTTACAGGCTCGATCGTCAAGACAGACATTCTGCCAACTTCTCAAGATGACGTTACTTCTGGAATGATCACCAAGTTTCTTTTACGTTTAACTGGATGACCTAATCTTTGACCAGCTGACCCAGTTTCGAATTTAACCGAGCGTTCATCAAGACAATCATGTGATTTTTATTGGGTGATCTAATATTTGACCCCACGTGACCAAGTTGTCCAAGAGTTTATCAAAGACAAATATTCTGACCAACTTTCAGGTTTCTATAATTCCACCTGGTGGCCTAGTTTTTGACTCACACATGACCCAGTTTCGAATCTGACCTTGAGTTCATCAAAACGGGACAAACACTCTAAGTTTCTATTGGATTTAAAATATCGATTCTAGAATGCTAAACTATTTCTATGAGTTTTACTGATTGGCCTAGTTTTTGACCCCATATGTGACCCAGTTTCAAACTTAACATGTGTTCACAGGTGTGACCTAACTTTGGGTACGACATTCCACAAATGTTCACAAGATTTTTCTATTTGACAAGGTGACCTAGTTTTTGATCCGAGGTTACCAAAATTTAAACTTGACCTAGAAATCGAAACAAATATTCTGACCAATTTTCATGCAGACTTGGCATCAATAATTATTGCCTCTACAGTGTTAATAAAGGTTTTTCGTTGATTTGACCTGGTGACTAGTTTAAGATCTATGTCAAGTCGTCAGTTTCAAACCTGGCCTAGAGAATGTAAATCAGTTTCAAACCTGGTCTAGAAATCATTGGAGACAAACATTCATGATTTTGAGTCAATATGACCTCTAGAATGTTAATAAGGCTTTCTTTGATTTGACCTTGTGACCTAGTTTTTTTGATTCCATGCGACCCAGTGTAAACCTTGGTCTAGAGACTGAGACAATCTTTCTTTCAAAGGTGGTGAAATATGGTTTCTAGGATGTTAACTCTACCAGTTCTGATTAAATACCCCGCATTGGCCCTTTCCACAGATTAATGTCCGAGTCTGAAGGGGCTTAACTCTGCAACACTTTGATGGATAACACACTAAAATTATGCCTTGTACATCAATTTCTACTTCTTAAGCAGTCGAGGAGATTATGTGTATAAATATCCAATGCAATCATTTAAATTAATACAGGAGGAGTTCACTCTACAAACAATCAATGTTATAAAATGTGGACCGACCAAAAGGGTGATTCCAGTTTACCCCCAAAAAATATTTTGTTTTGTGGGAATATAAAAGGTTTAGCATGTACAGACGACTGAAGACAGCCATTGATCAGGCGATCGCATAGCCACACCTTGAGCACACTTTGCTAAGGCGAGCTAAAACAAACCATTCTGCAAAAATTTGGTCCTGCTAAATCAAATACAGTAAACTCTGTATATAACGACTCTGGATGCAGCAAAATTCAGGATATAAGGAACAAATTTTCTCTGCCCAATTTTTTTATTACTTTATTTTAGATGAAAATGTTACATGGATATAACAAACTCCGGAAAAAAGAATTAGGTTAAAAAAGAAATTATAAAAAAAGAAATATTAAAAAACCACAAAACACAAAATAAGACAAAAATTCTAATTCTTTTTATTTAAATTTAAAAAAAAAATTAAAAAAATCAAAATTCCAATAACATAAGGCAAGAATACGGAAATAAATAAAAAAAAATAAAAAAAATTAAACTCCCCTCCTCCTCAATTATTAAATAATAAAAATAATACCCCCCCCAACCAAATAATAAAAAAATTAAAATAAAAAAAAAAAGTAATATTAAAAGAAAAAAAAAAAAAAAAAAAAAAATTTATAGAATCTTCCCCAATTAAAAAAAATTTAAATAAAGAGTTTTAAAAATCCCAAAATTTGGAAATTTATTACTCCAAAAAGGGAGAATTTTTAAAAAAGGTTTATTTTAATACACACTAAACACAAAAGGGTAAGATAGAGTAAAACACTTTGTAAAAATTTATTAATTCCTGGTAAAACAACTTACAGCTTCTGAATAAAATTCATTTATTCAATAAATGATAACAACTTTTGTGACTTTTGTATTAATACAGTGTCCGTTTACACATTTGAGAGTCGTCCGCAACCTCACTGGCTCAAAGAAGTTCTTTCTGACAGATCTATGGAAATTCCAAAATATCGACATTTTGTTTTCAACTGTACACACCACTTCCATGGTTACAGCTGCAAACACTGTAAAGTGGATAATATCCCAAAGAATTTGATTTTCAATAAATTTCCCATTTTTCTTCTCATAAAAAATAATCAGAGTTAATTTCACATACATTTATACTGTAGAATAGGGTAGAAGTATAGTAGCGTGATCCAGGATGCCGGATTTGCTCAGGTTGTGCGTCGGATCTTACGAGTGCGTAGCACGAGTATGATCCGACCTCGGGGAGAGCCAATCCGGCTTATGAATCACATTACTATACTAATAACCATTTTATTATATACCTTTTGACACTTGTCCAAGCGAATAAACTAAATTAAAAGACATTTTAAGCGTAAAATTGAAGAAAAACTTTTTTTAGCGCGAAATATACGTAGTGTGCGACGTCAATTTTTTGAAATCATCCTATAAACAAGTGGTAACGGCCCAGTCAAAAGCGACGTTATTAACGTCATGTGTATTTTAGGGCCAATTGAATGCACTCATACAAATAATGTCGTACCTTCCGTATTGCACGTACATACTATACGGATTTTTTTCTGTCAGGCCGTTTTTGATGGTTGAATAAAGGCTGTATTTTGACAGAATATTTAAAGACATTTAAAATATAGAGATTCCTCTTGGCAATGTGTGAATATTATATTTCAGGATTTTGTCTATTAAATATAAAATCGCGTTTAAATCGCCATATTTACATCATGCCAAAAATTATGCAATTTACAGTTTATTTACAGCGACAAGTTAGTAATTCTTTCCATTTCTAACCGCGCATTGTTAATGCAGTCATTAGATAGATTTTACAGCAAATTTCCCAAGATCCTCTGGGGTCATGGAAGGCACCATTTTCTTTAAATCTTCCATCCAGCTCCCGCCCATCATTACTGTGAACCTTTAAATATGATACAGTTAAACCCAGAGTCAGGCAAAAAAAAAAGTTTGTGTCATATGAGGAAGTACGGTCGTGACCCTAGTGGGGCTCGAACCCGCAACCTCCGGGATGAGCGGCCGACACCTTAACTATGCCAACTTTCTCACATAAAGAGACATGGTCAATAGACGGGCTCAAATCCATCAGGCAATTGTCCCTCTTGTCAATGACTACCACTTCACAACAGAGGCGGACCCCAAAGATCACTTCAAAAAAGTCTTAACTACTAATCTGGTTGAAGGTGTGTCTGGTCTGTCATGCTGGGGGAAGGCACATGAGTCATATATCACTCCTAGTACACAACTGTTCTCAAAAGACGGTGTAAGGTGTCCAAATCCTGGTGCCGGCAATTCTACCTTCCCGTTAAACTCCATACAAACAACCACAGCATCAACAGCGGGAATACTGTTCAAATTCTGAATCAACGTAGAATTATCATTCTGCAGTAGTTCTGCCAGATCGCGGGCATAAATGCTTGAAACCACATGATCTGCCACAACACTGTCTCCGTTAACAGTCAACGTAGCTTTACCACTCCCAAAGCTAATCTGTGAACATGGAGCGTTCATTACGGTTTCGACAATTGGATTTTGTTTTTCTGGCGTCTCTGAGGCTGTCAGATAGCTGCTGCAGCCCTTGTTTGAATGAAAAAAGATGCCCATTTCTCATTATTCTTTCTTATGGCAAGGTAGCTCATTTTGCCTTGGGGTTTCTTTGCATCACGTGCAGCTTGAACTATGCCTTTGAGCACAGAGCCGTGATTTTTCTCTACCACATGTAATGGCGGAAAACATGATTTCACACTTAGTTTCCGACAGTCACCTGCAAATATTCCTCTACACATGGGGTCTACCGCATATTTTGCCAAGTCTTCACCAAACCTTCTATTTACAAAACTGTAAACACTTTCATCTTCCCTAGAATCCCCTGGTGTCGAAAAATCTTGGAAAGCATGCATGAACAATGGTTTTGAAAATAGTGGTGCTTTCCTAAACAATGACAAAAAACGTGAAGGCAGAATGTTCATTCTGTCGTTTGCGTAGATGTCTGTTCTGAGCTGCAGGGCTGGATCGTAAAACAGGAATGACATCGTCTGACAAACCTAATTCTTCAAATAATAAATTTACAGAGAAAAAAATCAGATCTATAAAATGGTTAAAACCTTTCAGCAGAATGAATTATGCTAGCAGTTTACCTTACCATCATTCCTTAGAAGGCCCAATACAAGATCCCTATCTAACTTTCTGAACATAAAGAGACATGGTCGTTAGCAGGGCTCAAGCCCACGATAGGTTACAGTGACTGACGGAAAAGATATACAATGTTAAAACTATATCTCTATGCAGGAAATATAAAACATGTAAGCTCTATTTGTAAATTTGCTGATTCATCAGTAGGGATGGATATTACCAGAAATTTCGATTCGCAATAAATTGCAATACATGGCACTGTATTGCTATACGTATTGTTAAGTTAAATTGAGAGTAAATAACACTTACAAAAATATACTTTGAAGCATGCAAATTTGGTTATAATATGATAATAAAGTAATTGAATCATTCCTTGGGCAAAGTCATCATGGTCATTAAAGTTTGTTTACCTTTGAGTTTTGAGATCAAATAATATACCACCCCTTATTTCTAAGTACCGCGCCTTAGTTCGCCGTGAGGTCATATTGACCAGTTAACCAATCGTATTATTAGGTCGCGTTCACTTTTTCATTCGGTAAAAGGTGAAAACTCGGTCTTTAATGTAGACTCATATGCAAGTTTAAATTTATTTCAGACGAAACAAAAGCTTTTAGCAACATAGCCTTAGGGTACCAATTATCGACAGTTTTTCAAGCAAAGTATTCCATGAAAAAAATACAGTCAAGAAAGTCATCAATGTTTTATTATATTCCAGTAGACACAATGTATGACTTACATTTCTTACATAAACAATTGTGTTATTTAAGAGAATGACGTGTGACAGCAGTTTTAAAATAACTAAATTTCATCCAAATTGAAGTGGTTAACATGGTTAAGGGGACCAATTATCGACATTTATTGTGTTGAGTGCATACTAGGGGAAATAAATTCTAAAACTTCTAAGTTTCAGCAACTGTTGTTCAGTGCCTTTCAAAATGTTGTTTTGGTAAAGTACAAACCTTTACCATGTGAAAGGAAATAGTTGAAAAATATCCTTATGGTCTCCATACAAGGAAAAATCGTAGTTTTCACAAGATCGTCTGCTAAAACTATATTAGAATAGAGACATTTAACTACAGCCAATGTCAGGCCTTTCAAATGACATGAGCTATAATATCAAATCAAAAGATTCCAAACAACTTTGAAATAAACGCATTATCATCTTCTTTCATTTCTATTCTTGGTTATTGTACTATTCAAAATTAAAGATGTATAGAGACCATTGATGACAGCCGAGGAATCACCTTTCCAGAATATAAATAATTTATCAGTACCCTGATGTGCAAAGCCGAGAATTCATCAGTATTGTAACCAATAATGGAGTTTCCCTCACACTGCACTTGCACTTTGACTTACTAAATAAATATATGTTTCATCGTTGGTTTATTATGACACAAATTTGTTTCTGCTTTATTTTTAAGAAAACATGTTCTCCGACACTCATAAGTTTGCTTAACCTAGGTCATCATTCACTATTTGCAAGGGTCACAACTCACAAGTTCTAATCCCGTATTCAGAACAGCTTTTTCCCAACTGTTTAAACTGATCATGATTAAAAAGCAGGTGGCAGGATTTAGTGTTTCAATCATTAAATGGAGTAGTATTTCAAAGGTAAGATCACTAAAACGGAACAACTCGATGGAGCTAAAAAAGTCACTGATCCGCAACCTGTTTTAAGCCATATGGTACAAATGCTTCAAACATTAATCATCCGTGTCCGAAAATAATGCACCATCCTAAAACCGTTTACTAATATTAAGAAAGGTTTAAATTAGACTAACTTTTGCAAACTTAGATGTCTTTTGCAAATAAAAGGCAGAAGCCAATCCACTGACACCATCCCCAACCACTACAGCAGTTGACATTCTTGCATAAACAAGAAAATACAATAAATATGTAAAATTCTTCAAAAGTTACGTGACCGGTTTCACACTTTTAACAGTTTAAATTCCGTGTCGTACCGGGTCAGGTGTAAACGTACCGTACATTACATTTTACATTTCTACGGTTATTTCCCCTTATTTATCGCAGTGCAGTCAGGGTATGATAAGTTGATAGACAGGAACAGGGGTCGTATATAATCTAATAAATCGTGGCAGGAACAAACGGTCTGTCTGTCTGTCTGTCTGTCTGTCTTCTGTCTGTCTGTCTTCCTTCTGTCGCTGTCTGTCGTCTGTCTGTCTGTCTGTCTGTCTGTATGTCTATCTATCTATCTGTGTGTATAATATTTCTAAGTTTTATGGTTGCCACCATATAATTCATATGGCCTACGTCCATTAGAACTTTCATACTTCAACTTTTACGTCTATGATATGTGGCATGATAAAACGTCATCTTGACGTCATAATGGCCTCCTAACGGCCCGTGTGTCAGAGACTGTTTATTGCAAACTTCCGTCAAATTAGAATATGGAACAACAAAAAATCGTTGGGGTTCTAATGTACCTTTGTTTATAAACCTCGGTGGCTGAATGTTATTTTTTCACGGAGATTAACTTTACGCCATGAAGCACAATATAGCACCAATTTCTACTTTGCTTCAGCAAATTTCGGTAACCCTGGCTTTTTATTAAGTAGATTCCGTTCATGTATAATCTAGTCAGCGGAAAATATTTACAGTCTGTCCTACTCAACTTAGTCAATACAAAATTAATTAGCATCCTTTTTTTTTGAAAGTTAATATCTCCAGGCATCTTTTCATTATTAAAATTTACAAAAAAAAATTAATGGTCCGTGCTTGAAGTAATTATAATGCGTGAAACGGTTAAAAACTATAATTAATCAAAGCGCTGTGAGCGCTGGAGGCCAGGGGTTACAGATTGCTTGGTGGAAATAAGTTTCGCATCATCTTTTGTCGGTTTGTTGGTACTGCGACAACATTTAACTATGATAAACACCTAAAACTGGAAACATCTCCGAAAACCCAATACACATGGCTTCCAGAATCTTAGTATATTAAAACTGACCAATAACAACAGGTCTCACACAAATCAGATATTGTGTCCTTGTTCACCAATATTATGAATTAACACGAAGTTCTCGGTGACATTGAATGGAACATTATGTATTAATCGGCATTGCCTCATCTATATAAGAGTAAACATTGCTACATTTTCTTGTTCTGAATTTCAGTCATAATCAATGACTGAATTTTGTTCTTACAATATATGAAAACGGAAGATATTGAGAAAAAGTTTGAATGTTATTTACTCTCTTTCTTTCAAAGCACAGCTATTTTTCTACACAAGTACACACCTATGTGATAACAAATCATGTTTATATTTACATAAGTATTATGATGTAACCATTTATCTAGCATTCCTTTCTTGCTAGAGTTCTTTCTTCCATCAAGTTCCAGATCACTAGCCGCTTTCAGATAGCATTGCGATGTTTTTATAGACAGCTGCATAAAAATGAACCAAGTTGTACGGGGCCAAAGTGGGCTACAAAAAAAATGCGCTGATACAATTAATTTTTTTGTCTTCAGTTGATTAATGGCAGCGCTAAGTCCTAATTGTTGACAGGCAATGACATATAAATACAGCCTCATTCATGTTCCTAGGTCTTCAACACTTTTTAACAATTACAAGGTAAGTGCATCAAAATAAAGTAAAGAAATACGTTACTAATTTGATGCGATTAACTGATTTATGGCAGAGCAGGGCTATTTACCAACGTGTTGCGGTGCTCAACAACGGCATAACGAGAGTCCTTTAGTCAACGCCGAAAAACTATGTCACATAACTTCTCTGTTGAAAATGTACGTAAATTTAATCTTTTAAAAAAAATATTTTAGGTGAAAATAGAAGAAATAGTTCAGAAATGACAATGTTTTCAATGAAAAAACATCATAAATTTGAAAATGAAACTAAAAATTGTTTTATCGAGCTCCGCACGTTCCGTAAATATCCGTACTTTTCCGAGATATGCGTATTATTATCTTCCGTAATCAGAACAAGTTGACATTAACAGCGCAGTAAATTCTTAATCAAGTGTGAGTAAAAACAGCTGTACAATCGAGCCCGTAAACTATGGAATTTTCTGCAGATGTCTGTACTGTTTTATTTGTAATATGATCTTCTCGGATTCTAAATTCAAACAGCAGCTTGATGTGGTCAATCTTGTACTACTTTCTCGTAGCGCAGTTTCACTGTTGTTATCAGCATATTTATCTACGGTTTTTGAAATGGGGTATGCTAACTATGGCCTTAGGGCTTATGTCCCGTGCCAGAAACGGATCTGACGATGAATTTTTTATCTGAATACGTGGTAAACACAACACTTACCTGGACAAGTTATAATGAATACTAGCTTGGTAATGTAAGTTCTTTGCCGAAAGGTGCTCACTCTTATGGTCACAATGTGTTACATGAGAGATACATATGATCGAGATACGTTTTTCTCGATGTTTTTTTTTTCAACTTAATTTTTCAAAATGATTTTTAGTTTTGATAGATCTACTCGTAATTGGTTTTGCGGTAGTTGATATCACTGCTTATTTAGTCTGATTTATAAAGTTCTCGAGGAATGCCAGGGCATGTGGCATATAACATAATAAAGATATATACAAACAAAATACAGTGCTGCTACGCATTTCAGTTAAATAGCATTATATTTAATTATACGTACATATTATTTATGTTATATTAGTATTTTAGCCGATAAAAACATCTATGTTTAAACGTCTCATAGCGATTTGAATGTAAGGGGAAGTAACCGCTGCGGGGAGTTAGCCCAATAGTAGTTCTTAACCTAAAACATGGCGGCACAAGTGAAAGTACACATTGAATAATGGTTAGTTTTTAAATAGGCATCAGACCACAGTTATTTGCCCTTGGTTGACCACAATACGGAAGCATTTATAGGTAAAATAGTACTTGTGTTTGATGCTGGATATTTATAATTTTTTGAATGAAAGATATAGGATAAAGGGCATTTATTGGAAGAGAAGACCTAAAATAGCATGAAAATGATAATTGTATTGAAGTTTTTATGTCAGAAAATATTACTTGACTGCTTGTTTACAGTAGTGATTTTGCATGGTTCCGACCATTTACAGAGATTATTCATACTCATGAACTTTGACCTGAAATGGTGAAAAAATGCCGGTCAACCTATAGTTTACTGGAGCTTAAAATGTTGCACTTGGATGATATTATTCAGAACAGGTTAGTTTTATTTGATTGGGATGTCAGAGAAATTGCCAGCTGGCATAGTGTTTATATAGAACATATAGTAAAAATAACTGTGGTCTGAGGCCTGATATAGGCGGGAAGTTTGAACAGTGGTAATTTTGTTTGAAATTGAATAACTTGTTTATTTTCAAAGATATCTTTATGAAACTTGGTCATAGTGCAGACAGATGCTGTAAGAATATGTGAATTGCAGAAATCATATATAATTATGAATTTTCTTTATATTATTTCATATTATATTATAAAAATATGTAATATTTTTCTGAAAACTGGGAAATGGCTACTTTCACTTTAGCATGTCATTTAAAATTAGCCCAGAGATAATTTTTGGTATCAAGTGCAGCTAAGTTTATATATGGGGGTTTAAATTGATGGATATTTGAAAGAAAAAATACAGAAAAACATTTGAAATATCAATTCCAGAAATTCAGAGATGCCACATTTGGGCAGGGCTGTCACAGTGAGCAGTTGGTGGGATGTGTGGTATTAATCAAAGACCAACTTTGTAGATGCAACACTGCACATAACACTTACCGGTAAGCTGGGATACTTTGTCTGCCACCTTATTCGATTGTTGGACACAGTTGAATAGATTTAGTTTGACTTATGTCATGTACCGCAGAATTTGATTGCAGAGCATTTGATCTTTGTACCTGATATTGCCCACACTGAGGGGCTGAAATGTCTGAGCCGGAGGAAATTTTCAGGCCAGAGGGTCTTTTTGGACTGTCTTCTGCTTGGTTGTAAGTATTCGCAAAGTACTAGACATGTATTTGAGATGGCAAAGGCAGTTTTCCTCTACTTTATGATAGGTGTCTGGGAAGACCGGCAAGTATGGTCAAGGTAATTTTCAGTGTTTATTTACTATTTTGCATTAAATTGTTTACTGTTCTCTGTTACGTGCACCCATTCATGTTTTGAGGTGTAAATATGTAGTATCTGGTGACTTTTTATTGTTCAATGACAGTGTTTTTATTGTGAAATCAGTCAGTTCACATGTACTGAGCTTGTGAATTTTTCATACAGGCAGCCGCAGTAACTGGAAACTTGTGGAATTTCACTGAAAACACTCTTTCAATACAAGTGAAGACTTAAGTAAATGTTTTTAGTTGACAGTTCATTAATTTTTATTCATAAATGACATAAAAAATGATAATATTTTCAAAATTTAGACTTAGAGCAACGTTACAAAGCATCTGGTGTAGCACATATAGAATTTGAAGTCAGCCGCAGTGATTGAAGACATAATTCAGTGCCAGATATTGATTTGTTCACTGTTTTGGTTAATCTATTTCACTTTTATACAATTAGAAATTATTTATAGGATTTTTCTGCATGATTGCACAGTTCATATGTGTTGTAATACTAAAATACAGTTCAAGGGAGGTAATTTCATCTACATTTGTAATGGCTATGATCTGTATTATGACCCATAGATATTGATTGACAAGGGTCAAGTAAGTCCAAACTAGTGAATTGACTTGGTAGAATGTGTTTTCTTGTATTGCAGATGTCTTTAAGTGTTCAAGTCCTTTGACAGCAGGTTGTGCTTAATATTTATCAGTATTTTGCAGGGTTTGTTTTTATATGCCTCATTTTCTTTGAATTTGACCGAAGGAATGAGATGCTTATTCGGAGAGATGAACTTTCATGTACTGGCAATTGTTTGCTCTCTCCACTACACCATTGTTATGCGGATGAATTGTGGATGTAAGGCTGTAATTTGCATTATCTGTAAAGTAATTATTTCTTCACATATAGACGTTGATGGACCTGTTCTCGGCATTGCATTCCTGCATGCTTGTGCCAATATTCAGTTTCTCTGTTGCAGTTGCACTCATATTTATCTTCACAATATCAAATATTAACTGTTTTTCACTCTCTTCCAGGTACTGGTTAGTGGTACAGTGACTGATAAGGAATAAGGAGCAGTTTCATCAGCTTTTTGTGACTGACTGCGGCACAATGGTACTAGCAACAATTACACTTGGAGCAGTCCCCTAAAAACAGCTTAGTGTGGTGTGAAAGACACAAGGTACTTGTGTGTAATGAGTCATGACATAGCTTGACTAAGGCTACTGAGACCTAGTATCAACTGGACTGGGGCTATTAAGACTTCATTCAGTGGTTCCTGGCTGGAATTTGGATGTATTCCTGTTTGTGTCCCCTGTCATAGGTATGCGGTAGACATGAATAGTGAAAAAGGAGCTATTTCCTGAGGATAATGAGTAACAGGACCTTTATATCTACTCAAAATGGCATCATTTCAGTAGCAGAAGTTCTCTTGAAACAAAACTTTGAGATTTAAGACTTTAGATCACCAGTAGCATCTGGTAGCCTAACTTGGGAATGATGCATATCTAGCCGCTTTGATAATTTGGCTGTCTCAAATGCTGTATAGAGGCATTTTCTATTGCCCATATCTATAGAATTAGTGGTACTAGAAATATAAATGAGCAATCATTTTAATTGTTAGATCATAGCCTTTCAGAAAAGTATAAATTTGACACTTTTGATTTTTTTAAGAATGATATAACACAATGATACTATTACATAACGTGTCATTTTTATCATGTATTGGGTCAAAAAATAAAATTTCCAAAAATATTGCATCCAGCTAAGATTTGGAAGTATTTTCTAGTAGATTTTGATACACTGAACAGATTGCTTTTTACCAGAAGAAAAGATTCCTACAAATAAAAAAGTTATTGCAGTTTAACTTTTTGAATTTCTTAGTTCGGTCAAGCCGCAGTCTGGCTTGAGAGCTGAATATACTTGTATTAGATAAAAGGCTCTAACTTCATCAATACTCATGATTAAGACTTCAAACTTTGCACACTTGTTCATAATACTCAAGAGGTCATGTCTGATCATTTTTAGTGAGTTCAAACAAAACATCTTGGTTAAATAGGCATCAGACCACAGTTATTTGCCCTTGGTTGACCACAATACGGAAGCAGTTATAGGTAAAATAGTGCTTGTGTTTGATGCTAGATATTTATAATTTTTTGAATGAAAGATATAGGATAAAGGGCATTTATTGGAAGAGAAGACCTAAAATAGCATGAAAATGATAATTTTATTGAAGTTTTTATGTCAGAAAATATTACTTGACTGCTTGTTTACAGTAGTGATTTTGCATGGTTCCGACCATTTACAGAGATTATTCATACTCATGAACTTTGACACCTGAAATGGTGAAAAAAATGCCGGTCAACCTATAGTTTACTGGAGCTTAAAATGTTGCACTTGGATGATATTATTCAGAACAGGTTAGTTTTATTTGATTGGGATGTCAGAGAAATTGCCAGCTGGCATAGTGTTAATATAGAACATATAGTAAAAATAACTGTGGTCTGAGGCCTGATATTGTATAATTAGCCAACTCTTGAGTAAATCAATATATATCAGATATTGTTTTAATAGGTCAAAATTTAATTGGTTGCGAATTATGAAAATGTTATGTTCTTGGGGTTTTAAATCTATATTTTGTCTCCACTGTAGCAATAATCGGACAGGCTTGCACAGTCTAAAAGACTTGTAGAATTTCGTGCTTTTCTATTTGAGCCGATTTTACTTCACAAAAAAAAACCCACTTGTTTATTTAAAATGCGAACTGTACAAGTAGTACTGAGTTGTCTAACTTTAGAATATTTGTTCGTGGGCTCTCCCTTTACTGTTGAAAACGAGATATGTATGAACACGCCCACAATCACAGGCACTTTTTTCAATCCGAAAATACCTAAATTATTTTTTTTTAAAAACACCCACCCCTCTACTGTGGTAATGAAGAGGGGTGGGTGGTTTTTTTTCAATGTTTTACGTATTTTCGGATTGAAATAAGTGCATGTGGCCCACATGTATAAATTTAGGGTGTCGGTGTATTCGGCCAACTCAATTTATATAGTAAACATGGAGTGTTTTCGGCTAAGTCACACAATAGATCAAAAGAGATGCATTCAAAGGTGTTAATAAATGTATAATTTAGGTGCGAATGGTATGTCAATGACAACTTGTCAATTAAAATGTTTGTTCATATCACGGACCTATATACACATGGATTGGCAACTCTCGTATCTTCTATACAAGTTCAACCTTTTTATCGCGGATGGCGAGATTTTATGCGAGATTTAAGCATCGATGGATAATAGCCGAAATCGGAAACTCCCAGCGTCCACATGTCCTACATCTTGAAAAATAATCAAATTTAATCGTGTCTTCTTCAATATTTATGGCTCAATGGTTTGGCTTTTTTCTTCAAGTAACATCAGTCTCATGTCAACCTATATCTGTTTTTCATAATGCGTACAGTATCTTTTATCGATTTTGTATGTTGAAAATTTTGTCAGCTCGATGTAGAATGAAGCTTCTCGCCGTCCTCCATTTTGGAACGTATCGGGGGAAAAAGGTAAACAAAAATCAAATTGAATCGTGTCTATTTCAATATGTTTGGCTCAATAGTTTGTATTTTTTTGTCTTATTCCAAGCTAATCTTTTTTTTTTTAAAAAAAAAAAAAAAAAATTAAAAAAAAAATTTTATTTTTTTTTTATAATATAAAAAAAAAAAAAAAAAAAAAAAAAAAAAAAAAAAAAAAAAAAAAAAAAAAAAAAAAAAAAAAAAAAAAAAAAAAAAAAAAAAAAAAAAAAAAAAAAAAAAAAAAAAAAAAAAAAAAAAAAAAAAAAAAAAAAAAAAAAAAAAAAAAAAAAAAAAAAAAAAAAAAAAAAAAAAAAAAAAAAAAAAAAAAAAAAAAAAAAAAAAAAAAAAAAAAAAAAAAAAAAAAAAAAAAAAAAAAAAAAAAAAAAAAAAAAAAAAAAAAAAAAAAAAAAAAAAAAAAAAAAAAAAAAAAAAAAAAAAAAAAAAAAAAAAAAAAAAAAAAAAAAAAAAAAAAAAAAAAAAAAAAAAAAAAAAAAAAAAAAAAACAAAAAAAAAAAAATTTTTCGTAAGGCGTAACTGTTTTCGATTTTGTTTGTTGAAAATTTTGTCAAGTCTGGCGGCACCTGCGGAATATCACGAATCGGAAAATTTCCGAAAAACACCGAGCGCGCGCAAAGCATGATGGGTAACATTTACTCCGATATCGCATTATCGATTTTCGGAAGTTGCCAATCCATGTGTATATAGGTCCGTGTTCGTATAAATAATAAAAGTCTTTAACATGTTGCAACAATTTTTTAAATTTATATCTAATTTAACACTTTGATTGCATCTCTTATGATCTATTGTGCAACTCTAATTAACTTAGCCGAAAACACAGTTTCAGTTTACTATTTAAATTCGGTTAGCCGAAACTGCAGTTAGCCGAAAACACTAGAATTAATAAATTTAACATGTTAACTGGTTAAGACTTTTCACCCCTAGACGTTTCACCACTTGTCATTTCATCTCCCATTGCTAATATAGCGATTAAGTGTGTGCAATGTGCTATTGTTTTACTTCTAAAGTTTTATAGAAATTTTAAAGAAATATGGAAGTAGATCTAGTAAAAAAAGTGACGAAGTAAATTGAAAACCTAGCTAATTATAATAAATATGTCAAGTTGGTGAAGTTATTAAAATAGCAACATTACAGGTCATAAAATGCTTCTAAAAAAACTTGAATATTTTTATATAAGATATAGTTGAATCATTTCTAATCTCCTTCAAATGCAAGTTCCACATTCAGTCATAGGGGTTGAACATGTTGAATCATCAAAGGTATTGTGAGGTGAAACGTCTGTAAGTCTGTAATTCCTTCCACAGGCACTGTCAAAATTTCCAGAATAGTGCAATTGGTCTTTAAATAACAACATGAGTTTTGACATTACAGCATGTACAGTGAGTATGGGTCAGGCCTGAAAAAAGTCTGTTTCCTGTGAATCCTATCGACCCTCCTTTTTAACCCCCTACCCAAATTTTTTTTCTGACCCTGAAAAAAAGCATGTAGAAAATTTCTATTTTCATAGAATTTTGAGTATTCTGTATCCAAAAAAACATTTTTCATTGATTTCTACCAAAAATATAACATCAAAGACTGAAAACTGTTCCGGGTACCCATCAAATAACAAGTCCATATAAAAAAAAAATTAACAAAAAAAAGTGCAGTAGACTAGTTAGCCCACAGGCATTTCGAAGGGGTTAGACCCCAGTCCTTGGTAGTATGTAAGATTGGGCAGTCACCAAATTTGTTGCCTGGGTATTTTTACCTTCAATATCAGAGGCGTATATAGGTTGTTTTCCCCAACTAAAAATTCTTAAAAGTTATTAAGTTTTTCCCAAACTGTGACTTTACACTAGGATTTTAGTATCCCCTTCAGCTAATTTACCCCCGCCGAGGAAGGGGGATATTGAATGGTCCCGTCCGTCCGTCCGTCCGTGTTTCCGTCCCAATTTTGTCCGGATCATAACTCCAAAAGTACTTGAGGGGTTTTCCTTCAAACTTAATACATGACAGGCACATTAGGAGGAAGTGCAGTGTAAGAACAATAACTCTACCTTGCCTACTTTTAGAGTTATTCCCTTTATCAGATTTACTTGAAAAGTTTTGTCCAGAGCATAACTCCAAAAGTACTTCGGGATTTACTTCAAACTTAATACACTGATATAGCACATTGGTAGGAAGTGCAGTATGCAAGAACAATAACTCTACCTTTGCTTACTTTTAGAGTTATTCCCCTTTATCAGATTTACTTGTCCGAAGCATAACTCCATAAGTACTTGAGGGATTTTCTTCAAACTTAATACACTGACATAGCACATTAGTAGAAAGTACAGTGTGCAAGAACAATAACTCTACCTTGCCTACTTTTAGAGGTATTCCCCTTTATCAGATTTACTTGAAAAACAATTTCCAGCATAACTCCAAAAGTACTTGAGGGATTTTCTTCAAACTTAATAACTGACATAGCACATTGGTAGGAAGTGCAGTGTGCAAAAACAATAACTCTAACTTGCCTACTTTTAGTCAAATAGAAAAATATCATACCTATACTGATAATAAACATTAATATAATTTTGCAAACCTCTTCATTGCCTTATTCTTTTTCCACTTACTGGAAAACTGTACTCGCACTACCATAACTATACGGCTTTTTAAGGATTTCCTTTCACCAAGTAAAATGTACTAAAGTACAACCTTCTGGTAACTTCTTCCCACGGGGGATTAACCATGTGTAACATTGCTCTTGTTAGCACTTAAATTTACTCCAGATGATGGCTAGGGTGCCTTCCCCAAACTTGGAAAAAAATGTCCTGTTATTTTCTGTGTTCTCCATTTTTCTTCCGACAGTAAAGCCACCATACGCCAACATATGTGCGGTTGGTTCAAAAACTCACATGAGCTTGTGTACATGTTGTTAATTGTACCTGGCCGACTTTAAAAATTCATCATAATTATTACTAGCTGCCGAGTTCAAATGGTGATTTATCAATATTAGCAGTTGCTTATGTTTTTTATTCCTTGCTTTTTCTGTTACAGTGGCGGATGAGGGTACTACCCTCGGTTTCGGCAACTCATGGAAGACATACTGACAGAGCTGCCTGAGACTGAGGTGACGGGAGATGTTGGCAGGAGTTGTAAGTATAAATCCTTATTTTACATGTTTACAATAAAGCTTACAGACAAAGATATACCATTCTCAACTTAAGTCGGTGGTCTTCTAGTTGGATTGTGGGTGTAAAGAGAATCAATCCAATTCAGGTACGGAACACACAACTACATTTTGAACAGCTGAGATCTGCAGATGTGTTTGTGGAGGTAGTCCTAGAAATGCGTTCTGCCCTTGTTTTGCTGGGAAAGGCTGATGTAGTGTGTTTCATAGGCTTTCAAACCATTCCTGATCATCAAAGACCACCAATGGAAAACCTGAACGCAGGTCTCAGTCCAGTTAACTTCATTCAGTGATGCGACATAGGGGAAAATCTGAAAATATTTTTTAAATATGGACAATAACTCTTACTTTTGTCACACATTGTAACGGCTACAGCTATGAAGGGCTTTCCTGACCAAAGTTTGGTTGCTGTATAAATGATAGGCTGATTATGTCAAAAACTAAAAATCAGTCATGATATAAAACTGTTTTCCTATTATGTGGCAGAAGTTGGATATTATAACAATATCAGATATAAGCTCTAAAGAGCTTTTGACAGTACAGATATTTTGACAGTACAGAACTTTTGAGAGTACAGAGCTTTTGAGAGTACAGAGCTTTTGAGAGTAAAAGAGCTTTTGACAGTACAGAGCTTTTGAGAGTAAAAAGAGCTTTTTACAGTACAGATATTTTGACAGTACAGAGCTTTTGAGAGTAAAAGAGATATTGACCGTACAGAGCTTGAATTATTTTACTGTCTGTACTTTCAGCATCATTTGAAGTGACGATCAATGACCAACAAGTTTTCTCCAAGCTGAAGACCCATTGATTTCCAAATTCACAAAATGTAAGCCTTCATATTTTACTGTTTTTCAAAATTATGGAAGCTGAATTATTGCTTTATTAAAAAAAGTGGATGATTTAAGTGAATGATTATTCTAAGTAGATAATGTCTTGTCAATCATACCAACACTATACACTTGAAATCAAGGGCAATATATCAAGGATCAGAACTTAAAATCAAGGGCAATATATCAAGGATCAGAACTTAAAATCAAGGGCAATATATCAAGGATCAGAACTTGAAATCAAGGGCAATATATCAAGGATCAGAACTTGAAATCAAGGGCAATATATCAAGGATCAGAACTTAAAATCAAGGGCAATGTATCAAGGATCAGAACTTAAAATCAAGGGCAATATATCAAGGATCAGAACTTAAAATCAAGGGCAATAGATCAAGAGTTTTAATCTCCTTGTAATTCCTAGGTCTACTGTACAGTACTGTAAATCATTTTGAATTCGCAAGACAAAACGTTAACAATTTTTTTTATCTCCTGGTCAATTAACAAGACCATGAATTCAAAAACAAACAGTACAACTAGTTTACACTGTTGTAACAATATCGATCTTTTATGGAGAACTTGAAATTAGCAAAATGGTGAATTTGTGAGGGCGTGTGTTCTCGTGAAATTAAAGTTTTTCACAAGTATTTCTTGATTCAACGTCTGTCCCTCTGTTTCAGGTAATCAAAGAAATCCAACGACTTCTGAATGGAGAGAAATGTCAAGAGATAACGGATTCTGAAAGCCCTGGCTGTATTATTTTGTAATTGTAATTGAAATATCTTATTCTGTGATACCAATTAATTTACTGCAGGACTTGTATGGGTTTTTTTGGTCGGTAAATTAAAATGTTTCGTACACTTTATTCTGGTTAAAATAGAGATTTTGAATTTGAACTTACATGTCAGGGAAACATTATTTTCCAAATCGTTTTGTGATTGTACTCTGCGAAAGAGGTAAAGCCACATCAATTATTTGAAAATATATATTATGTTGTTGTATGAATTGAAATAAAATGTTTACAAACTTGATTTTGAAAAACCCTGACATTGAATAACAGAAAAAGCTCACAAAAGCCAGGGCATTTTCAGCCCTATTGGGAAAGTCACTTGCGCCCTTTTTGTAGGGAAAATTTTAAGTGATTTTCCAGGTTTTTGTTGGAGAAAATGGGCAAAATATTCCAGAATGTATTAAAATAAAACAATTATGGTATGTAACATAATATCCTAGCCTTACCTTGGGTTTGCCTAAGTGACAAACCTCTTTGGATTGTAAGCTCTGAAATCTATTTGGAAAATAATGTTTCCATCTATTGTGAAATCAAACGTTTATAGAAGTTTTTGACAAAAAAAAAAACAATATAGAAAAAAAGTTAATGTGTATTTTTAATTCGATTTGTTTGTATGAAAGTTTATCCCAAAACAAGATTTTTTTAGCTCACCTGGCTACGCCAGGGTGAGCTTTTCTGATCGATGATTGTCCGTCGTCCGTCAACATTTTGATTCAAATGACATCTCCTCTGAAACCTCTAGGCCAATGTTGATAAAACTATGCAGGAATGTTCCTTGCATGAAGCTCTACCAAAATTGTTCAAAGAATTCCATTCCATGCAGAACTCTGGTTGCTATGGCAACAAATAGGAAAAACTTTAAAAATCTTCTTCTCTGAAACCACAAGGCCTAGAGCTTAGATATTTGGCATGTAGCATTGGCTAGTGGACCTCTACCAAGATTGTTCAAATTATAACCCCCAGATCAAAATTGACCCCCGCACCGGGGGTCACTTAGTTTTACATAGGCTTATGTAGGAAAAACTTTAAAAATCTTCTTCTCTGAAACCACAAGGCTTAGAGCTTAGATATTTGGCATGTAGCATTGGCTAGTGGACCTCTACCAAGATTGTTCAAATTATGACCCTTGGATCAAAATTGACCCCGCACGGAGGGTCACTAATTTTTACATGCTTATATAGCAAAAACTTTAAAAATCTTCTTCTTTGAAACCACAAAGCCTAGAGCTTAGATATTTGGCATGTAGCATTGGCTAGTGGACCTCTACCAAGATTGTTCAAATTATGACCCTTGGGTCAAAATTGACCTCACATGGGGGGGTCACTTAGTTTTACATAGGCTTATATAGGGAAAACTTTAAAAATCTTTTTCTCTGAAACCATAAGGTCTAGAGCTTAGATATTTGGCATGTAGCATTGCCTAGTAGACCTCTTCAAAGTTTGTTCAAATTATGCCCCTGGGGTTAAAATTGACCTTGCCCGGGGGGGATCATTTGTTTTACAAAGGCGTATATAGGAAAACTTATTTGGTATATAACATTATCTAGTGATCTTCCACCAGGCAAGTGGACTTGTACCAAGGTGAGCGATATAGGGCCATCTTGGCCCTCTTGTTTATGAAACAATCAAGCTGTATTTAATTAACAAGGTAAACTTGCTGGTTGCACATGTTTCTGGCATTGTGCCAGTGCAGATCATGACCAGCTGGTTCCTGTATTTAGATGGTAAATTTTCACTGTATACCAATGTTATCAATAAAGGTACCTTACAAAATGAGACATTAACAAATTCCACTTTAGAAAATCAGCCATGTGGGGATCAGTAAAGTTTGATTGTTGTGTAAATTATCGGTTTAAAAAGTGACCTTTACTACATGATTCCCTTAATATATAAACACCCCCCTCCCCCTTTTTATTTTAAATAAAAATTAATTGGCGTTGAAATTAAGGTATGCGGTAATTTATTTAATGCAGTTTGTTTTATATTTATATGAACACTCAACTATCATCCCAGGGGAATTTTTTATATTGTTTTCTAATGATCAAGCATTTTGTCAACAGTTAAAGTGGGCTGATGAAGGGGTGCTTATCAAAGTTTTAACTGTAGCATCTCGGATGTATTCCTCACTCTGCCATTGTAGATTTTTTTTTGCGAAACATTTTCTTCCGTATTTCATATCAACACCTTCCCAGAAAATGATTTTGAATTTCTTTAATTTGTTGTAATAACACAAAAAATATCTGAAAAATATAGTAAAATCCGTTTACAGAATCGGTCTTAAATTTTTGACAGCATGTTTGTATCTGAAACACAAAATGTTTTTTTAAGGAGTGTATCTCAAAGTACCTTCAAATAATCTGTTACAGCATTTAAAACAGGACAGTCGAAATATAACAGAATAAAATTATACATTTAAGTCTGTAATGGTCAAATCTAACCCTGGACAAAACTCTTATTATTAGAAAACAATTTGTCAGTTATTTATTCCATACATGTGTTTTTGTGATAGAATTAATTTGTATTGTCACATGTTATTTTGTACTTCTATTTATAGATGATGTTTTACTATTGTCTACTCAATTATTTAATTCCTGTTTATCAGGTGAAAATCATGTACAAAATGAAAAGCATTAAATAAAAACATTTTGTTAAAACTTTGTTCCTTGACTTTTGATGTCCAACTCACACCTTTCAAAGACCATGTCTCTTTTATGTGAGAAAGTTGGCAGTTTCTGACAGGGGACAGGGATCTAGGACTGGTTCTTCTCAGGAACGATGGTGGTAAGGTGAACTATCTGCCTGTGAAACTGACCAAAATAGGTTTAAATGGACATCAAAGTCATACAACTAAAACAACTCGCCTTTCGGCCCGCTCCATCCAAAGTCTGGTTCATACAGACCAG
>JAFMSR010002631.1:0-22109 GCA_022818135.1 Saxidomus purpurata
CAAACCTAGAAATGACCTTGCTGACCTTTTCTGTTACTAAACAATTGTATTATATCAGTTGTATTCTTCCTGACGTCCGTGAACATTATGTTGTATAACACTGCACTTTCCTCTATTTCACTGCTTTTTGTTTAAACTCTGTGTCAATCATTTGAACTTAACATGGTTAACCAATTGGGAAGGTGCTAATGAGTTTATCAGCCGTGATAGAAAATGGGCGTGTTCACATCACGTTTCGAATCACTCTGAATGATGTAAATTGATAGAAGATATTATTAGTCTTAGCTGCTGGTTGTCTAAACTTAATTTTGGCAATACATTTTTGCAAAACATATTTTACGTTCTTGACAACGGTTAACAGTTAGTTTAACCGCAAAACTAGAACAAACAAATATACGTAGTAACTAGTGAGTGATTTTATAAAGAATGTCTTTTAATGTTTCTTTACCTGAATAAATCAATGCTTACACTTCAAGGATAAAACTTACTGTGCACTGTAATAAAAATAGGCATTAATTAAAACGAAATACAAATATCAACACTATCATCTGCTCTAAACAAACTTAGCATCGAGGGCTTAATTGCATCTGAAGATATGTCTTGCCTTATCTGCTCCTTTTGTTATTGAGATTAAGCACGCACTAGTTTAATCTAGAACCGTTAATATCGTGGAAGATAATCATTTAAGACGTTTTAAATCACCACCTGTATATCACTGCAATACACTTTTATTGAAGTACGAAATTTGTACTAAAATACCGAAATAAAGCATGGAACAATTTACAAGTCAGATTCGAAGATTTTAAATTTTAGGGTAATAACCGTTAGTACGATTACTTACAGAAAATTCGTGCGATGCGATCTTTGCAATAACAGCATCATGAGTCTGGACAACAGTATTTAGACATAATCTAAGACTTACATGTATGACCTGTGCAATTTTCTGAACTATTTATCCGTGAGTGATGATTCCTGTAATCATTCTTTAACCCAATGCTCTTCTGCAAAAATCTCTATACGTCTTTAATAAACTTCTGCATAATATTATAAATTTTTATGAGCATGAGGACTGGCATAACGCGATGCTATGAATGGGACAATAATATTGTCACAAATTCGGACATTATCAGCTTCTACATGATGTTCTCGATTGCAAAAGTGATATACTAACCCAACCAATCATACTATCTTTGCAATCACGTTTTTGCCGAAAGCAGGATCAATGTTTCCATACTTGAACGCCATCAAGTGCTATCTGTATATCAAATTTAGATTAGAATTTGAATGATATACTACGTATGGGTTATACGTATTGTGTTGTAGCAGTTATTTTCCGTTTAACTGAAGTCGTAATGTAATGTATCATTTCACATCAATTTGCTGATCTCTTTAACTATTGTCGTATGGAAAAAATATTGCCATATGAACTCATTGGAAGCTAGGATTATCCATGTGGGAAGAAAATGCTCTTTAAAAGTTATTCATGTGACATAGCTTAAGAAAGAAAACAAATGTTATTATAATAATGATATATTCAGGACTCTGTTTAAGAATGGTCTGCCATGTCGAATATGAACACCAGTACTCATAAGCAAGAATCAAGTCCATCTTGTTTAAGTATATTTATTAAACATTTTTTGGTAACGCATAATGTATTATAGAATCAGAAATGACGAAAGTAGCACATATTGCAATGTAGAAAATATGAAAACATTTGCGTCTAGATAATTCTTGTTTGGTTTTTGATTTGGCCAATATAACTGACTCTGTAGCTTCTACAACACGAAACGAGCAAGAAATACTTCAAATAGCTGTAAGAAACTCAGCGAGTTGCTTTCCATTCCTCTTGCACATTTAGTTGAACTACAACAGAGGAGAAACACAAATGTGCATGTATATTGCACTGATACAAGTCATATTAATTTACTCTGTTATCTTGAGCCAAATATTGATTCCTTGGTGCATACGTCGATATGTTGATGACAGCAATATTCATATTTCAAATATAATGTGAAAATTTATCTATGTGCTCACTTTGTATTAAAAAATATCGGTGAATAAAAAGATGGCCGTTTCTTGATTAATGATATGCTAAAAATATTCAGCACGGCTTGGTTTATTTATTCTTGAACAATTCAGTTTGAGTTTGCATTACGCTTCCCGAAAACGACCTATCCGACAAAGTGGGACTTTGGTAACATGATTGCACGCAACCAGGAGAATAATCCTTCGAGTCACAAAATGTTGCATTACAGGCCACATCAAGTCCTTCATCATTTGTGACGTACTCGAAATCCTGGAAAACAAATCTGGTCTCATGCGTAGACTGTGAAATAATGTGTGTGTTGGCATCAACCTCACAACTACAAAGAAAACAAAACATTCTTAACAATGTGTTAGATAATTAGAACGATTTACATTGTAACAAAGATTATATATTTGCAAGTTTAAAATAGAGTTTTGAAATAAAAGTCAAAGATAACCAACCTTAATCTTGAATGTTCTGACCTTGAAAAATAAAATAAATATAACAAAAATGCTGTGTTAGAGGGCAGATAATTCCAAACAAAGCCGTGACCTATTTTTCATTTCTGATTTAAAACAAAGCTGGTATAAGTCAAAATGCTAAGTTTAAAGAAATTACATTTACGGGGAGGTTTTGGCCAATATAGGAAACTGTAGCAAAGCGTCCTTACATGTAGATCAATATGTTAGTTTTTTTAAATTACAACAACGCAAGAAATGTAAGCAGCCATTTCATATCACACTTTGCCTAGTCAAGTGTATCATTACCTGTCGTTTATCAGTATAACCTCCATGTCAGATGTTGCGTTTCTACTTGGTCTGGTATAACACGTATGAAGCCGCATCTTTGTGTTCCAGTCAGGTATCGACGAGGATACCTTAACATAAACGTCTTCTCCTACATGTACTGTCTGACTGTCTTTTGATATCAGATGTAGGAAATTCTGATCTGTAAAGAGCTCCACTTTGACGTCATAATGTTCAACAAAGGTTGCATGATGAGTGTCAATTCCATGATGTAAATGTGACGTACCGGTTCCCACCCTGATGACATCACACTCAACAGCGAATGTCCAGATATGGCGCCGAATAAGGAACGGTATGACCGGGTCGAAAAGAGCATAAAACAGTTTGTTATTGAATACCTGTGTAATTCCTGATATCTAAAACAATAAAGATTAAATTATATAAATTTCTGATTACAAATGTTTCACTCAATTTATGAACAGTTATATACATTTCAGAACATCAGCAACAAACATATGAATCTAAAAAAAATATGCTTCATATAGATCTAAAATGTAATTACTCAATTGTTAAAATATGAATAACTAAAAGATTAAAAATAATCATTATTTTCATCATAATTAGATTTTGAATTGGTTAAGTACAAATAGTCGTTTCTTGATTAGCGTTATCTACATGTATCATTAAAACATTGAATCTTAGGGAAGGGTAATATTTCATTGGTCAATCAAAGGTCAAGTCTTGTATGTGTAATATGTATTTATTGAAAACATACTACTTCTGTGGTATCACAGGCATTGATACTGAACTCAAATTTCAACGTAGAGTTGTCCAGGCTTCCTTTGCAATGTGTTTGGCCGAGGTAGATATCTTCGATTCTCACGCCAGGGTACAGGGACTTCAATATGTCCATATCTATTGTCACGTCCCACTGGTTATTTGAACATTTTACATCAACTGCATGATCTAACGTAGATACGCCTATTAAAATACCATATTGTAATATATAACATTGTAAAGTATACACATATGCTCCGTAAACAAATTTCGTGACAATCATATGCATCGCGTACATGTAAAGGTAACAGTGAGTGATAATGCAAATACGTCAGTGTCTAAATGTGTTAAACAAACTTTAGTCGGAAATATAAGATGTTTTTCTATTTGTACGAATATCGTTATTCAAATGTTATGCATTTCTCATGAGGAACGTAATTGATTGTAATAGATTAATGACAAAACGAATGCATTCGTCTTCAATTAACTATTTTAAGTTAGATTAACGCACTTTTAAAAAGATTAAAGAATGTGGAATGTGTCTACTTGAGTATTCATTGATATATTAAGCTTGTCCATTGGCCATTGTGAGGTATATAACAAATACGTTATATAAACAAAACCCTATTAGAAAAAAACCACACTCGCTATTATTCTTTGTAAAATCTTGCAAAACTTTATTTCAGGATTAAATTGTCAGATTCGGAAACCATTCTTTTGCAGTAATAAGTGTAGACCTGGGATAATATTGCACGTCACTTCAAATGTCATTACAACCTGTTTGTGTTTTACAACCTCATACTTTTAGCCAGAAAGTATGCATCAAAACGCAGAAATGCATGCAAGAAAAGCAACGGATGGTTTTTTTTTCTACACAATAGATCTTTTTTCATTGTATATGAAAATTACCTTTATATACTAAATGAAAAGTATTTTTACAAGAATTAAATACAAGTAGATATGACATGTTACCAGTTTCGATGCATTCTGAACTGAGACTTTTGCGTCCGTACCCAGGGATGCAGGAACACTCATATCCCCCGACTTTATTCACACAAATTTCTTTTTCTTTACAAATGGTCCGAATTACACATTCGTTGATGTCTGAAAAATGATGCATACATTATATGAAACATATATAAAAAAGAGTCAGTACAAAAATATAGTACAGTGAACCTTATGTGACCTAAAGGAGCTCGAGAGTGTCATTGGATAAAGACACTAAGGCAACACATGTCTCAGTCCACCTAGCTGTAAATGGGTTTCAGAGATTAACAAAACTCGCTGTGTGATGACATGTGGAATGAGTGTACGAGTGCGATTCAATTTGCTGTATCAGCTTTCTTAGAAGTCGAATAAAGGTAAACTAATTATTACATATGTTTTTTTTTCTGTAAAATTAATAACAAAAATATATATATAGTTATAAAAGTATATAAGATCATTTAAGTAAGGGTCTTCGGATTTATGCATTAATTCCATTGTACAAGAATGTGATAAGTTAACAGGAGTCACTGGATCGTTAAAGAACTAAGATCTAATGAGGACAACAAAAAAACCTCAGCAATATTATTGACCGTAGAATCAATTAGAGGTTATGGAGCAAATACCTTTGGTAAGACACTTTACAGACATTTAAAAGATAGAGTAGTGTATGGAATATGTTGTTGTTGTGTGAAACGAGAATGAAATACAAAACACTAACCTGTACAGTCAATAAAGGACTCATTTATGTAGTGGCTTTCAAAGCCTGGCGGACACGTACAAGTCCAGTTTCCTGGTATGTTTACACAGCTACCACCATTTGAACAAATAGCTCCATTGATACACTTGTCCTCGCCTAGGACAAAATTAAATAAAAAACAATTGTTAGTTACACAAGATTGCAATGTGCATTTTATCATTGGTGGAGTATCTAATCAATTCCTTTCTTACTTTTGAAATACTATTTCTGTTTCAACAAATGCGAAGCCAACGTTTCTACAATCTTAAGAATGATAAAAATTTCGAAACATGACAAAATCGTCTTTGAGACATTGTGTATATTTTTTGTAGCACACATTTCAAAGGTATAAGAGCATGTCTGCAATTGTTTAGCGAAAGAATTAAGTGACTTGCGAACACCCATGTGTAAAACGTAATAAGATATTAATTTACCAGTACACGTGTAGATTTTATTCCGCACAATTTCTTGAGGGAAGTAACCAGTATGACACAAACAATCCCATCCTCCGATCATGTTTCTGCAGATACCATGTTGACATATGTACCTTTCGTCCATACATTCGTTTTTATCTGAAGCAATTTTTTTTATGATGCAAATGTTTGAAAATAAAACTGGTTATATTCCCGTGTCAATTATATTACCAAGAAGGTCAATGACATTACAACAAATGATATGAAACTCTTTCTGAGGACGATTTTTTGTGATGACGCGACAAACGTATGACAGAAAGGTATACGCCAATGTTGTTTAGAATGAATAAAACACAATTCTATCATTACCCGTAAATTCATTTTTCAGTATATGGATATTTAAATGCTCCTGGGACTTAAAAATGAGTGACTTTATGTATCTCTATTATCACTATGTTTTGTGTATTTATAAATAAATTATTTTATAAACGTTTGAAATAATTATTTTACGTATGTTTAACTGGTTGCTTATGCGTTTCAAGCAAATTAAACATGCATTTAAAACAAAAACAACATATTGGTTTTTTTATGTTACAAATGAATACCAAAAGAAGCAAGCGAAACCTTCCAATTGGATTTTAATTTTTATGTTAGGCCCTTGTTGCCAAAATATGCGTCTTTCGTAGAATTTTGATATAAAATCAAGTCGTAATATTTTCTTTTGAAAAAAGCCCCTACCTTCACATACACCATACGAGTCGTTTATTCGCCTAAAGCTAGACGTTTCATTACACAAACACTCCCAGCTTCCTACTGTATTCATACAGGTTCCTGATTCACAGACGACACGTTTGTCTTTACATTCGTCAATATCTGTGGTAAAACGTCTAAATGTCTGACCGTGTGTGTAAGTTATTACATGCACATTAAAGAGACACTCACTTGTGTCAACTTAGATAACTTCAAAAGCATAAATAATAGAAAATGTGCAAGTATTATTACTTAACCTAAAAGTTTAAACTATACACTTCAGTTAATATCGGTAAACTCAGAGTTTTACAATATGTTGCAGTACCGTAAACCATTCCATAATCTATGTTTAGTTGTTGCACAACTAATGGGCGAATAACGATTTAATACAGAAGCATATATTTTGATTATATGTGCTACAAATGAGGCATTTTTCGATACTTGTTGTTTAAAATTGTATAATATTTATTCATCATTTTACGATCATTGAGCACATTATTTATGTATAATCTGATAGATGTCGGGAGTGCCCCTTTACGTATAGTGTATATTATTTAAACAGCCAGTGTAAGAAACCTACGCTTGTGTCTGAAGTAGGTACCAGTACCATTGAAAAACCTTGATAGTCTACATCGTTATTTGTATACTTGTACCTTTGCAGTAATGACCATCAATGCGTTCGTGAAATCCTGATTTGCAGGCGCAGTTGTAGCTTCCATTGTGTACACTGCAACTTGTAGATCGCAGATCGCATTTTGTTTTGTTGGGAATGTTGCAAAGATTTTTGCCTGATTCTGGAAATGTTTAACAAATGTAGGACGTTACAATGTTACTTGGTGGTCATTGCGTGTATTGACACATCTTTCCGTGACGTTTTGTCTAGTTTCAAATACTATCAAGACTATGAATGTATGCTGATGCTATTTTATTTCTTAATATATTGTTAAACTACCGTGTACAGTAGTACCTTGGTCAGTATGTTTTCTCATATTTTTAAGATATGCCTTGAAAAATCAATGTTTAGACTATTTCTTAGTTTTTGTTTCCACAAGCGTATACTCTTAACACGATGTAAATCAGATCACCTGCTTCGCGGTACGAAGGAAATCCTCAGTAAACGCGAAACTGTTGATTCAGAAACGTTTGCAAATTAACGAATACGTGAAATATACAGTACTATGCATTTTTTTAGCAGAGCGTTTGGTAAAAAAAAGTCATGTATGCATAGAATTGCGCTTTGATACTCTTGGAATTGAATCTGAAGTAAAAATGTATGTTGCAATTTAGGAGACGAATGTATAAAAGGTAAATTAATGTGGTACTGTTAATTCGGTAAATTTCGAGTGACGCAATTTTCGCGATTTGTTGGCACACATATTTATTAGCGAAATTTAAATTCGCAAAAGGGTAATTCTCTAAAGTAAATCTATGTGAAATGAATCTTTCGCGAGATTTTTAAATTAGCGAAGTGGTAATTTCGGAAAAATAGCGAAAATTAAATCATCGCGAATATTACATGAACCCAATTTACAGTAAACGTGGACAGTTTGTATGACTATAACGACAATTTCAGTGCATGTGAGAAAATAGTTCTGGTGCAGAAAAGATGCACTTCTTGAGAAACTAAATGCAACGGTTACTATATAAATGTTTATAAAGTTTGAAAGCACTGCACTTAATGTTTATAAATTTAAATTGAGGTGTTTCTTGGACGAGACACAAACCAACAGTACAAAGTGATTACTTTATCGGCCCCTGCTTCCGACTTGTTAGGTCTGGGAGTAACAATATATCAGACAAATACCATTGAATATTGAAGAGCCAATGATGGTGACAACTGTTCCGTCTTTATTTGTAAAACTGTTTGATTTATTGAAAGCGTTTAACTGAAACTCTTCGATCCATCCTGGAATAACTGACTCTCCGAGATGTAGTATATATAATGCAGTTATTAGAACAAACCCGGGTGAACGGTTGCTGCAATGAAAGAAGAAATCAATCTTCTTGAACAGATATACCTTTCAAAACAAAGAGATACACATGTAAATATCTAAAATATATATTGTTTATGAGAGCAAATTAGAATATACCTTATGTACTTAATAATAATTGGTCTGACAGTGCATAAACAGTAAATGAAAGCCAAAGCTCGAGTTCCCACAAGTGATAAATTAAATATTACTTTAAAGCAGGGCACAACTTAAGCCGGTTTTACAATGAAAATCCGCTCATATAAACAACTTAGAAACACTTACTCTAAGGTTGCATTCAAGTATTCTGCATTTAGGAATATGTCATGCATGTGTGGAGATCCTTTCGCAAAACTTATATTGAAATCATCTTTCCTCGAGAACATTGATTCAATCTGGAGACGAAGAAACATATTAAACTTCATTTGCAGTTTAATAAAAAACCATACACACTGTGAACGAGGTGTAAGCAGGGGGTAACTTGTACAAATTGTTTTCTTAAAATTTACAGAATATTCATTTATAATGATATAAATATAAAAGTTGTCTTCTGAAAGCTATATTTACATTTTGCCGATACTTTAGTGAAATACATTTTCTTTTATATAATTTCACAATATAAAGAAATCAATTCAATGCACTGGTTATGTGCCTAGTTTATGCTTATTATAAATTTTTACCGAAATTAAAACATTTCATGGAAAGGACAGTGTTATGAATTGTAAATTGAGTAATTTTCATGTGACTGAAATTTCGCGATTTATGACCAGACAGACTTACTCGCGAATATGTCTAATACTAAATCTGTGTGAAATGAGTCTTTCGCGACTTCTTAAATAAGAGAAGTGGGAAATTCACGAAAATAGCGAAAATTAAATCACCGTGAATCTTACCAAATAAAATGTTTCAATTTTACAATTTACTGAAATCAAGTTAGTGCTCTTGATATGCCCTTAGTAAATGCCATGCTCTCTATATATTTGCATGATGTCGCAATTCATTGAAAAGTACTTTTCTGTATAAAATGATAAAACCAGTTTGTAAAAATTGATAAACATGTCGTCTATATATTTCAAGTGCTTTAAATGTAGATTTACATTGACATTGATCTTGATCGTGTAATCTTTGAAGTGAACTAACGTTTGTGCTAGGTTTCATGGTGTCAATTAAGATGCCGTATACATAGGATGTATGGCACATGCGCATGTTTCTATTCTGTTTTATATTTATACAGCATTTGTAATTAAAACTTGCATACCGTTTCATTTAAGAAGTCTCTCACTTGGCCCTTTTGAGCAGTTGTATCAATCCAGAGAAGTTTAATCTCTCCGATGTACTTGTAGTCCCCTGTAAGAAAGAGCTCTGCAAGTATTGCGTCGACACACATTTGTTAAAGAGATAATTGAATAAATGTTTTATCGTATTAGGAAACAAAACTATGGTTTAATGATTTATAAATCTAAACAAAAGTTTCATTTACAATAGAACAATAAGGTAAAATTATAAATAGAATATGTATGAGTACACATTTACCTTGACATCTGTACACTGGGTACGATTCATTTCCGACGTTTTGCCACATCTTATTTGCAGGACAACTACAATTCCATGACCCGGGTGTATTTACGCATGTACCATGGACACAGCGTTCGTCAATGCTACTATTGTTGGTGAATTCAATGCATTCATCTATTTCTGGAAGTACATCAAACCCCTTATTGTAACAATGTCAGGATAGGAAAAAAACAAAAATAATATCAAACAGGGAATGCCACATACCAAAAACGCAGCCTCCCAAAACGAGCCCCATAGCACCCAGAAGTGCACACCACCAACACACACACAGGAAAACCTGCTTGATAATGCATACGCTTGTAACAAAATAAAAAGTGCTTAAGTTATATTCGATACGTTTGTATAGAAACCAAGGAAAATGTAGACAGTGTCTACACCAATTTTACCAGTAAATGTAAATGTTACACTGTGTGTATCTAGGATGCAAACATACCAGGTGACATGTGCTGTGCTGCAAGTTTGTAAGTCCTGAAAGTATTGAACTATTTATGCTCCTGAGGCAACAAAATGTTTAATTGTTTTAAATTATAATGGTTGAATTTCGTAACGTTTTATTTACGTAGTATCATATATGAGCAGGGAATCAGAAGTTTAACTATAAGATTACCATAGGCGCTTTGTAAGCCGGGCTAAAGCCACTTACATTGATTGAAGCAAACGTTGAAGTTGATTAGAATTAAATCGTAGTACAATTCTCACTTATGACCGGAAGTGTTTGAGCCATTAGTCCGATGCATAATATCAATGAAACAAATCAGAATGAAAAAGATAAATCAAAATTACAAACCCGCGCATTGAATGTATGAAGAGTAAGTCACGATTCTTTTATAACCAGGCTGACACGTGCAACTCCAACTACCAACAGTGTTTCTACACATTCCATTTCCACAATGATAGCTGCTGTTTGAACATTCGTCGATATCTAAATCAGAAGAAATATTAAGCTGACAATTAGTCTAATTTTATTGTTTAAAATAGAGATGCTTAAATGTAGTTTCAGGAATTTAATCAAACAGATAAATGAATGTTTGATTCATATTCACACTGACTAAAAGAGATTTAATATTTAATTTACAAAATTTAATCATACCATTTCGACGGACAAAATGATAGATATAGCGCAATTATGTTCATATTTGGCACCAATTTTATTGTACAATAATATGTAGATTGTAGAGAAACACTCACCGATACAAAGATAGGTCGCTGTGCTAACGATTTGTCTAATGAAACCAGAACTATTACAAATGCAATCCCAGCCACCAATTGTGTTATAACATATACCGCCTAAACATGCATATCCTGTTGAACTACATTCATCAATATCTAAAAGAAAACAAGTCGTTCGAGTACAGGAAGTTACAAAGGAGAAATAAAAATCTCTTTCATTTTATAAAGTTATGTTGTAAGGTGGTTTTAATACAAAACTGAATATTCTACTTGACAGGAGATCAAACATACGAGTCAATTTGTATTTGGTTATGATTTCAACTAGGTAGATCGCTGTTACGTTACGACCAACTGATCCCAGTAAGATTACATTAATTGTTTTAGACAAAATGACCAATCAAACATCGATCTGGAAGCATGGTAGACAAACGTTGGAATCCTTTTCTACTCAAATGAATACCTACATTAATATGTTTAAAGCAAGATATAACTAATTCACAGTCTCATTTGTTCAACGATATTCATGTATTGTTTGTTTGTGATGATTGTCTTTGGATTATCTCTCAGTTTGTACTGGATAATTTTAAGTTTCCTCATTCAAACGAAACTGTACAAAACTTCATTGAAAAACAGAAACGAAACTAGATGGTGTTTTTTGTCACAAAAACATCTGTTTCCTCCATGGCAGTTTGTCAATGATTGTAATATTGAAACAGGATTTAATTACATCTACACTTTCTCTAAATATATGTTTTGATAAAACAACAGAGATAGGACTTCTATTTAATTCAGTGTATCCAACTGTGACACCATACAGTATAGATCAAACGCAGTAGTACAATGCTGCAGAAACACGCTTAACTAAATTACATTGAAATAACCCTCCAAAACCTCCCAAACCTATCTCTGACAAAAACAGGAAACAAGAAAAAATCCTATGGTCATACTAGGCCAAAAAGTACTCAATATCAACCTATGTTATATTCACATATATCTATCTATTTCTGTAAGCCATCTGCAAATACAGACATCATGTGCATATGTGTCTCCTGATAGATTTTAATGTAACGTAAATAAGCATTTGACTTCCAGTCACCATGTTGTTTTATGAGCGTTATCGGAATATTACAGTCAAAAGCATGACAAGCGCCACCGCGGCGAAAGGAATGACCAGAAAATAGTGAAGCTTCAAGGCCACGGGAAGTCAAAACTGCCCTAAGAGTAAAAACAAATACACTATGAGTCAATACCTCTTCAGTATCATTGCATTTGTAACAAAATAAAGGGGTGCTATCTGATGCATAATCTATCTTTAAGTAGCGAAACATATTCTCAAGCGCTTTGACAGGAAAAAGCAGAGTCTTTTAAACACAAGCACACTACATTTCTACATCATAGAGTGACGTCATATACTTTTGATTGACGGCCCGACCAATTAATGGCAATTAAAGTCATATTAATAGGAATCAAACTCAATCAAAATAACGAGCATACACGAAATACAGTCATTTGACTTTTGATCTCTAATAATGACATTGATCTTGAACCAAGGTGGTTGTAACATGCGAGCTGCACATTGTCTCAATATGGTGAACATTTTTAGTGAGTTATTCTTAAATCCTCCAAGGGGTTCAAGAGATATGAAGAGGACACGGAATATAGTCATATGGCCTTTGATCTCTAATTGTGACCTTGACCTTGAACAAATGTGGTTGTAACATGCGCTCTGTACATTGTAAATGGTGAATATCTGTGGTCCCTTATTTTCTAAATCCTTCAATTGATTCAATAGATATTGAGCGGACACGAAATATAATCATTTGACCTTTGATCTCTAATTGTGACCTTGACATTGAACCAATGTGGTTATAACATGCGCTCTGCACATCGCCTCAGTATCGTGAACATTTTGGTGAGTTATTCTTGAATCCGTCAAGGGGTTCAAGATATATATAGCGGACACGCTTTGTGACAGATAGACGGACGGACGGACGGACCCAAAACAATATGTTATATGGATGGGGGAGAGACATAATGAAGACCACTAAAATATCTAACCGAATCGTCTATTTAATGATGGCAGTAGAGTTATGCAGTATAAAGTCATATTGGACAAACATTGACTAATACTGGACATATGGATGTGCTATGGAATTATGAGACCAGGAAATGAAAACGAGGCCGGGTTCATTTCAAAGTGTTAAAAATGTCAACATATCATAATTCACTGACTGTCTTGTTAATGCCATTTATTTCTACAATTGTTAAACAGTATTGTGTACGCGTTGTCATTTACTTTTCACCTTGCAGAAACGTACAAAAGTAAACGGAGAGACAAGTTTTTTACTACACATATTAAACATACTTTGAATGTTGCAATGAATAAATGATAAATGAGGAAACATAATGGCTATTTACAAAAGGGCAATAACTCTATAAAATGTGAAATATAGATATTGTCATGGTGCATGAATAGATAATATAGGGTATACCAATTGTGGAGTTTCAAAACAGTACCACCATCGACACTTAAAATATTACACTTTCAAACTGAAAACTTGTTGTGTAGAAAAGGACAATGACTCTATAAAAATGTAACACGAAGTTATATAGCTTGTCATTGTGTAATATAGTAGTCAATGAACATGTTCAAGCAGAGTACCACAAGTTATACTTGACTTTGTGTAAGATGGGACGGGACGGACGGGACATCATGCATGATTCAAATAAAGCGCATACTCGTTAAGAGGGGTATAAAACGACTGAACTATCAGTTTGCTATAATAATACCTTCACATGTTACATTCCATTGGTCTGAGGCATTTACAGCAAAGCCTTCGTCACAATCACATGTGTATCCTCCAACTGTATTACTACACATGCCATGACCAGAGCAGTTTGGAATCCTTGCCTTGTTACTGTCGTGGCATTCATCAAAATCTTTAATAGAAATTAAAACATATTACAATTGCATATTACAAAAATGTAATACAGTAGTCGGAACGTAACAGTTGTCACACGGAGTGCACGATACACGCACGATGTACGCACGATACACGCACGTTAGACGCACGTTGCACGTTCGGTAAATACACGATGAGCGATTCAGAACGATACACGATATACACGATGTACGAAGCGCACGCTACACGCTACACGATAAACGGATTATACACGATATACGATCACTTTGAGATTTCACATTTTATCTAGACTTAAACCTTTAATCAGACCGAAAGAATAAGATCAATTACAAGTTTCATACCTTAACAATAAAAAATGACATCGATAAGTGTCAAAGATCCACAGTTTTCATATCACAGTATGTGTCAAATTTGAACACCTGTCGGAGTGACTTTGGCAGGAAATTGATCCCGATGTGCGAGAAAACGGGCGTAATTAATGTTAATTGCCATCTACACTTTTCGTTAAATAAATTCTACATTAAAGACACTTTTTAGGACCGTGTTCAAGTATAATAATTTTGTACTGGAACTTTGAATTGATATGTTGATGGGTGTCATGGGTGGGGTAAATTGACATTGAAGAAACTGAAAGCTTGAAATGGCGTTTTCGAATAAATCAAGCATTTGGAACGGGTTTTTAATGTTATTTTGTAGTATTTATAGTTGTGATGATTATACAGCCCCTAATTTTGACCAATGTTTTAACAGAAACAAGTTTTGAACAATATTTAGGTTTTTTCCGGTAGCCCAAAGTGAAAAATGTCCCTCTAGAAATCTAAGATTATTCTTAGAGGAGAGAAGATAATTAAAGCGCAATGCAGTATTTATGTACTGTGGACTATGGTGATTAATTCTATGTAAAGTTTTATATCATGTTACTTTATATTGTGTTTTAGTGGGCCTATTCTATAGGTGGGGTATATAAAAACACATAAAAAATGAACCTCTAGGAAACAGTGATATTTTCTAGAGTGAAGAGGATTATTAAAGTTAATCTTTATTTCAATGTAGTTTAATTCTTGGCACGCAGTTTCATATACTTTATGTCACTGCTACCATTCTTTTAGATTCAGAACCCCTGTTGAGGTGGTTTGAGTAATACTTTATTGGGGTAGTAATAAATTTAAAGTAAAATTAAACAGACTGTTATGTATTATAAATTTTCTCACCCATTTTGGGATAAAATTTATAAAACTTTCTAGAAATGAACCAAAAAAACAGATTAAAAATCATTTGCAAAATTATTTTGGACCCTCTGTAGAATAATGGAATGGTCCAATTGCATGACACAACTCTGCATCCAGTGGTGGATAGCAGATTCAATTAGAACCCTGGAGAAGACATCTCACAGCCTAGATTATACAGTCTCAAAATGCCATATATGGTGTTAACATATACATGTATGTACATGAAACATATAATCTTATATGGAATTATGTGTTTATTTGATATACTGATGATGAAGAAGATACAATGAACATCAATGGATGGTTAATTCCTGGGCAGAAAAATGATGTACATTCCAATATCTAATTTATCTGATGGCATTTTTACATAAAACACGCTATTTTTTTTTCCGAGAAAAATCTTGAAAATAAGAAAAAATTGTCCAGATTGCTTGAACTAGTCGCATAGTAGCAGTTTGACAGCGGTCATGAGGATGTTAATTAGTAGGACAGCCTTTCTGCCTGTATAACTCACGCCAACCCTGAGTTTGTATGTAATCTGAAGTGTTGCATATCAAATAATCAATGAATCAAGGTCTGGCAAGACGCAGTCCATTAAAAGAGCACCTCAACAGATTTGCACGCATTCTGATTATAAGCAAGGTAAAGATGAACAAATGCACCTCTGCCTTGAAACAGATGAAAGCAGATGCAAGCAGACCTGCAGACTATGCAAGGATAGTCTGCACACATGCAGAGTATGCATGGTATAGTCTGCAGACCTGCAGATATGCATGGTATAGCTGAGACCGCAGACTATGCATGGTATAGTCTGCAGGCATGCGATATGCAGTGCGCAGAGAATGCATGGTATAGTCTGCAGAGTATACATTGTATTTTCTGCAGTATATTTGACAGTTCTGTAGTTTGTGTAAATTGTATACAGTCTTTAATTGCATGCTTGGTATATAGGGTCTGCACAGCTGTGTTAATTCAATGCAAAGGTGTTGTTACTCTTTCTACAGTGTACATTGCTTTTTCTGTAAAGATAATAATAACAACTGCTGTTACAGTAATAATTTCTTTATTTCCAGAAGTTAACAGTGTAGGTTATACAAAAAGTGCAAATAACGAATACCCCGTAGGCCTCTTATTCAATAATTTCTTCTAGTGTATGAACAAAATAAGACCAAAAATACCAATTTTCAAGTATCTAAGAGATAAAAAGCTGTAAACCAACCTTAATTTTTTTTGCAAGCCCTGACAGACCCTAACACATATATTTGGCGATAGTGTACCTGTATTTGGTGTGCGTTCAATTATTTAAAGTACACAATTATACATGTATCTTCTGTTCGATTCTACAGTATGATTTTATCAAGGAAAACATCCGACTCCAAAGTTTATGAAGATCCAATGAAAAATGCTACCTCTATTGCATGATAAATATGGTTTTTCTTTGATTATACCTTGTGACATTTAAACCCAAAATGACCCATATTCAAACTCAACCTAAATTTCTTTAAGACAGTCATTCTGACCAAGTTTCATAAAGATCTTATGAAACATAGGCCATGATGGCCCTTAATCGCTCACCAGGGACATACTTATGACAATATTTGACTTAAGTTCAGCCCTAAACTAAATATCATTAACACAAACATTCTGTTTGACCCGTACTGCTGACCAATTTACATGAGGATGGGTTGTAAATGTCATATGTATGGCATACACATGGTTTTTAATCTGTGACCTAGTTTCTGACCCCAGATGAACCACATTCAACCTTGATCTTGATTGTATTAAGATAACCATTATGTCCAAGTTTCATGAAGATTCAATGCATTCACAAGTGGTTGCTATGATTTGACCCTGTGACCTAAGTTTTGAACCCAGATGACCAATATGCAAACTCTATCTAGAATACACCAAGATAGCCATTCTGACCAAGTTTCATAAAAATCCAAAGACATATGCAACCTATATTGCATTCACAGGGGTTTTCATGATTTGACCCCTTGACTTAGTTCTTTAGCCCAGATGATCCATATAACAATGTGGCCTTTGAGCTATTAAGGCAGTCATTCTGACCAAGTTTCATGAAGATCCAATTAAAAATGCAATCTCTATTGCATACACAAGGTTTTTCAATGATTTTACCCCATGACAAAGTTTTCGACCCCAAATGACCCATACTTGAATTCGAAAATTCGAACGAAAAAAAGATAAATGCAACCTCTATTGCATACACATGTGAGTGACAAGGTTTTTCTTTGATTTGACCCCGTGACCCAGTTTTTGACCCCAGATGATCCTATTCGAACTCAAAAAAGATTTCATCAAGGCTGTCATTCTGACCAAGTTTCACCTAGATCCAATGAAAATAAGCAGATTCTATTGCATACACAAGGTCAAGTGTAGACAGACAGACGGAAGACTGACATCAGGTGATCACAATAAACCATGAGCATTTTAGCTGAAAAAACTATGTCAACATCATTATCTAAAGAAGACTTCTACATCATAATCACTTAATACTTAATTGACCTTCTTTGACAGAAATTATGGACTATCGGGCTCTTGTAAAATAAACTCATTTGGGTAATTTAAGAACAAGAGGGCCATGATGGCACTATATCGCTCATCTGAGTTCTAATGCACTTGCTGCTAAGAGAGTCAATGGTTGCTTGAGAAGTTAGTGGTTGCTATAGGAACTCATTGGAAGCTTGGATTTTCCTATAACTCTATATAAAGTAAAGGGACCCCCTCACACACACAGGCGTGGTCAATTTTGATCCAAGGGGCTTGATTTGAACAAACTAAATAGAGGAACATTAATTGTTGCCATAGCAACCAGAGTTCTGCATGGAATGGAATTCTTTGAGCAACTTTGGTAGAGCTTCAGGCAAGGAACATCCCTGCCAAGTTTCATCAACATTGGTATTCAGAGGAGATGTCGACGGACGACGGACAATTATTCATCCGTTAAGCTCAACTTGGCACAAAGTAATTAAATCAAAACAGGAGATAGATTTCCACCCTGTTAGACTAGAAAAAAATCAAACACTTTCAATCAATTTGAACACATGACAAACCTGATCATATATATTAAACTAAAGGTGGTCAATCAGATTTTGGCCATGTTACAGATTTGTTTGAAACTTAAACATCTGTGGCCGAGTGCATAAAGAAGGCGTAGATTGGACTGTCGTAAACGGTCTGCGCTGGCGTAACTAATCCTGTCGTACAACGGGATTTTAAGGCGAGTGCATAAAGCGAGCGTACGTCCGTTGTAGATACGCCTGGGTTACGACTGTCTTAATTATTGTACCACATATTTCTCGTGCAAAATCATTGTATTTCTTTTTTCAATGCATGAGATTTTATATGCATATGTTAAGATAATCTGTTTTAAATAATGGGAACATATCTAGAAATATAACACTTTTTTTACAAAAAAGTATTTCTAAAATTTAAAATTGCCTGTTTTGTATGAATACGAGAATATCAACATGTCTAGGTACTTAACAATTTCTTAGATTTAAAATGAACTCTGAAATAGTTGCAACATGTAACTAAAAGTATTAGATCTAGATCTTCACTATTCAAATGAAATATCTATTTTAATAGTCGTATAAAGAAAGATTATGCTGAATGTTACAACGTTTTATAGTTGAACTATAACATATATTGCGTCTAGTTAACAAGGATTTCATAAGCGAAGTTGACAAAAGAAGGCCCCTATACGGATTTCGCTGTAATTTTATTTTAAGAGGGTATATGGGAAAGGGTATTTAGAAATCAGTTTCGGCAGTTGTTTGGCTTGGCAGTCGGTCTGTCTGTTTGTTTCACAACTATGTAAACTGTACTTGAGACTCGAACTTCTTCAAACGTTTTCTTTAGATCAAACCAATTACATGTAAATACATGTAATCAGTACAAACTGTAGTTGTTAAAAGTCTGAGTTGATCAGGTGAAGTTTTTTAATTACTTTAAGGCTTTCATGGAAGACAGAAGACAGATTTAAAGCCGAATGTTGCCTTACCCTTGAACCGAGCCGGATGAAACAGGAGTTCCGTATATCATCTTGATATCTTAAAATTTTGTTCTAAAACCGAGTAGTTCAAGAGATATCACTTGAAACGCTATATTACAGACAGACGAGCAAACAGATGGACACCCAAGACAAAACCATATGTCTCCAACGACTATTACACCAAAATATTGCCTTTACTGATATTTGACGTGATAAAGTAAAGAAAAAACATACGCTTTATATTTACGCCTACTCCATAGCAGTCGTGACTTTCGTGCTGATTTACTACTTGACTTGCCTACGTCTCGTTTATGCACTCGGATTAAATTTTGCGACCGTACGAACCGAGTAGTTCAAGAGATATCACTGAAACCTATATTACAGACAGACGACAAACGATGACACCAAACAAAACCAATGTCTCAACAGACTAACACCCAAAACATTGCCTTACTGATATTTGATATGATAATGTATAAAAAATTCAACTACGCTGTAGTTACTACTCCATAGCAGTCGACTTTCGTGCTAGATTTACTACGACATACGCTACGTCTCGTTTAATATGCACTCGATTAAATTTTGCGACCGTTATCTACGCTCTAGATAAGCCGGACGTAGGCTACGACCGCTTTTAATAATGCACTCGGCCACTGATCAATAAGACTAATTTATGTTCACTTAGCGCTTAAATCAAGTAAGATTTTCACTGCAGGTATTTTTAAAATTGATTTTCTCTAGAATGAGAAAAAGAGTTATTTTATCATAAGTACAAATTTGATACATACTTTGCCTAAGGAAAGATATAAATATAAAACCTATTGTATTATAGTTGTAAAATGTTTGCATTAAAATTATATAATTATTTAGATGGAATTCATTAGAAATGTAAGTTTGAAAAATAATATTACCTCCCTTTACCTATCTTGGTTGTACTTCTAAAATAGATTAAAATAAATGAATTCGAAGCCACACGTAGTTTTAAAACTTGCCTTTTGGTCCAGAATGTTAAAATATTTGTATATCTATCCGATGCAAATGTAAAAGTAGAAATTATATTGAAATAAAAAGAAATAATCAACTTTTTAATTACTTTCAAATTAATAAAGTGGAGTAATAACAAAATTTTATAAAAGTAAATAAAATGTAAATTTCGAATAGGGATCTAACTCTATGTAATGGGTCTTCTTGGTTCCTTAGATAAATCTCTAACAGAATATACAAAAAGTAAAAATTGTCATCAAATGTTGCTTAAATATGATTGACCACCCCAACGTTAGCTAAAACATTCACCATCGATGAAATACACATTTAATAGTTTACGCCATAAGGCAATATGACTCATTGAGCCCAATGCCGCTTGCTGTTATCTACAAAGGCCCAAACAGTTTTTGTTGCCTGTTAAATACATATCCACCAGTTTTTTCAACAAGAGAACTGGTCAATGTGTGCATTGATGTTTCTCGAAACCAGTCCATTCTTCCCAAAACATTGTTTTTTAGCTTTAAGTTAAAAAAGCCTAAGAGTACTCCAAAAATCACTTCCATTCACGTTTTAGTTGTTTTCACCCGAAATGAATGAAAAAAAAAAGCCATAAGAAACTGTTAAAGATGCAACACTGAAATACAGAAATTTATAGCGAAACCAATAAATTTAGCTTGTAAATACCAAATTAATAAGTTGGTCATCGGGATTGCCGCACGTTTTTTCTAAAACAAAAAAAATAATTATTTTTTATTATTGGCTCCCGCCCGCACCTTAGAAAAGAATCTTTATTTTTTCGAACACCTAAGAACAAAAGAGCAAAGTCGCGCATTTTCATAGTAAGATAACGGTTTTACTCGCCGGAAACAATATAGTCGTCCAAAGAATACCTCGAAACACCCGTACTTGGGATATTTCGGTCACGGTGACGTTTTGTCACCGTGAATATTGTTAATTGTCTAGACACGGTGTTTCGCTATGTCCGCAGATGGGTCGTGACTTGACCTTTGGTTATATCTTTACCGAGTAACTTTTATTTATCAATACTAAGATAGAAATATGTTGATAATTTTCAAAAAACTGTATGATTACTATCAAATAACATGTATGTTGTAAATATAATTTTTAAGCAAAAATGTATAAAAAAATCAGTCTATAAAACTCCTTTATCTCGATTAAGTCTCATAAGAATGGTTTAACTCCTGACTTATCACACAACCATTTATGGATTAAATAATATTAGAACTAATTCACTTAGAAACAACCAAGACACATATAATTTGGTATCAGTAACTGTCATTTTCTCCAGGTAGACTCAACCCTTCCTTATTTTTTAGTCTAGGGCTAATTAATTAAAATTTGCTATTAAATGGGAACAAAGTGCTTATACATTTATCTAGTTTCTGCTCGCTCCAAAATTTCTTCAAAACAAAACAAATATTGTACTATGGCTGCTCGCTGCCTCATAGTTTTTTTAAAAACCTGATGACCTAATTATTAATTTGAAAGCGTTCATATTATATTATTGGTTAAAGTCCCATTATGCTTGAAAGTTTGTTTTAGGTTTCATGCCTCCCAGCCAAAATAGGTAGGTAGGGGATTTTTTGGGCGGCGGGGAATTTGTTTGTTCGTAAAATAAAACTAAAATCAATGATAGAGAAGATTTTAATGAATTTATGCCAAAAATACATTATGCAAAAAGAAGTTTAGGTCAGCAAAAATAGGCGTAGGTGTTGAAACTGAAAACAAAACATGCTTATTTTTACGTCTTAGTGTGTTGGATGTAAAATTATATGAAGTTCATGTT
>JAFMSR010002632.1:7500-22110 GCA_022818135.1 Saxidomus purpurata
ACTGCACTTCCTCTCATTGTGCTTGACCTTTGTATGAAGTTGTATTGAATTCCAACCAGTAGCTTTCAAGTTATGCTCCAGACAAGCAAAAGTATCAAGGGTAATAACTCTGTAATTAGTCAAGATGGAGTTTTGGTTCCTGTGCACTGCACTCCCTCTCATTGAGCTTGACCATTAAATGAAGTTGTATTGAATTCCAACTAGTAGTTTTCGAATTATGCTCTAGACAAGGAAAAGTAACAAAGGGCAGTAACTCTGTAATGAGTCAAAGTAGAGTTATGGTTCCTGTGCACTGCACTTCCTCTCAATGTACTTGACCATTGTATGAGGTTGTATTGAATTCCAACCTGTAGTTTTCAAGTTATGCTTCGGACAAGAAAGTAACAAAGGGCAATAACTCTGTAAATACTCAAGATAGAGTTATGGTTCTTGTACACTGCACTTCCTCTGACTGTGCTTGATCATTGTATGAAATTGTATTGAATTCCAACCAGTAGTTTTCAAGTTACTCTCCGGACAAGGAAAAGTAACAAAGGGCAATAACTCTGATATTAGTCAAGATGGAGTTATGGTTCTTGTGCACTGCACTTCCTTTCAATGTGCTTGACCATTGTACATGTTGTATGAAGTTGTATTGAATTCCAACCAGTAGTTTTCAAGTTATGCTCCGGAAAGGAAAAGTAACAAAGGGCAATAACTCTGTAATTATTCAAGATGGAGTTATAATTCTTGTGCACTGCACTTTCTCTCAATGTGCTTGACCATTGTATGAAGTTGTATTGAATTCCAACTAGTAGTTTTCAAGTTATGCTCCGGACAAGGAAAATGCAACAGACCGCCCGACCGACCAACCAACCACCGAGTGACTCCTGTATACCCCCTAAACTTTGTTTCAGGGGTATAATTAGTGCTTACAACTGAATATAGTCAATGAAAATAACAGTTGTTATATTTATGTAATATAATTTAATGTATTTAATTCATATAAGTAATATTGATACTGAACACAATTTACTGTTCTAAACTTGTAATTTACAAAAAAGTGAATTGTTAATTTCCTTTTATATAAAAATAGGTTGGGAAGCACCTATCTGAAAATCACCATAACCAGTCAGGGTTGTAACTTGTTTGTTATTTTGAAAATAACTTCTACCAGTTATATTTATCTTTTACTCATCACTCACTAAAATAACTTCTGCCACGACAAAACCTTCTGAAGTAGGACATTCTTCAGGTCATCTCTAAGACAAGTTTGCCAATAAATCCATTGTGTCAAACTGAAGTCATTACTGTCAGCTATAAAGAAAGAACTTGCATTTCTCTCTCTTATCTAAAGGCATTTGCATTATTATAAGACTGAGGTAATCTGCTTGTAATGAAGAAATTCAGGAAAAACTGAAATGTTGAATTGTTACCTGTACAAGTTGTTATCAGAAAGTCCCAATGACCCATTATTTTGGTCACCTCAACTTTCAAGGGAGTTATTTCTTTCAGCAAAGGGAAGCAATTTTATTGACAAAATGTTTCAATTATCACTTACTGTAGTTATTTTCAAAATAACTTAAACAAATTACAACTTACACCACTGGTTGATAACAAAAAAATTATTTGAGCTCTTCAGAGGGTTTACTTCCTTTTACACTGAAAACAGTAAAATTAATACTGTGCCGTACTGTACAGACAAAATTTTGGTAACGGCTTGCCGTGAACTGCAAAAGTAAAAGAAACTGCAGTGTATCATGAACCGCGATGAATCATAACACCTCTAACACTGACATAAAAAAAACACTGTTCAGGATACATCCTTAACAATGCACACTGACAGAAGTTTCATATGGATTTCACCACCACAGTTTGCAGTATGGCACATATTAATATCAGCCTCTTTGCTTTCATGTGTTTCCATTCATTCAACCCAATTTCTTTGATCACTTTGATCAAGGTAATTTCTCATGTTTTTCCCATCTTTGTGCTCTAAGATAATCATAATGTGCAGCTGAATTCATCTGTTGTTATTTAGGTGGCCTTTCACAATCATTCTCTAGTGTGACTATCCGTTCATGACCTCCAACAATATATCTTTTACACCATTTTACTGTTTATTTTCTTTCAACACAAAAAGACATAATATATTGACTACTTATTTTCATACACTCGAGCACATCATGTGACTAAAAATATTCTAGTTGCTCAAACACGACTGACTTTACAGTATTACAATGGCATGTAATTTTCACATACATGTCATTTCTCTTTCAACCAATTTGCCTTCTGTTTATCTGTACCTATCAAAGGATGCAATCTTTGCTGGAAGTTAATCACGAAAGGCTCCATTACGTTTTCTCAAAAATATATCCAGTCATTACATCAGCAATAGTGTGATCTGTAGAAAAAAGAATTATCTGATGAAAGTAATTGTTCATACATGTATTTGTTAACATACCGTATAATACATAACTACATGTATTTTCAAAATCTTGAGCAATCTGAAGGCCCTAATACATCTTTAAGTGTGATTTAATTAGTTGGCACAAAAATCTTATGGAAAATTGTTAATTCTTTTCACTAAAATTACTTAGAAGTATGCAGTTGTTTCACAATTGAAATGGCAATCAAATTACAAAACAGTAAGAATTCTTCAATTTGTTTGAAATTTGATAAATCAAAAGTGACCTTATTTTGAGGGGGTGTTTTCTTTATCATGGAAGGCAGCAGCTTATTCCTTTTTGTTGTACATTGCCGTCTGTGACACAGGAATGCCAAGCTTGTGACACATATCTATGGTCTGAAAACAAAAATGAAAAAAATATTAATTATTTCATACATATTTATAATCACTTTCATGGAACACATTCAACAAAGCTTTGAGTAGGCTAATGAGTAATTAACAAATAAACTTGTATCCTAGTCTACCTAAATCAATGAAGGTTTGACATTTTCTCTCTACACTGTCTATATTATAGGCTTTATCCTATTTCAGTCATGATAATTAACTCAATTAGATAATGATTTTGATAACTACTAATATAAACAGTTGTAAACACCCCCTAACGACAAGTGAACTTTTCAAGAATAATGTAATCCCTAATTGTCTTAAGTCAAGCTTTTAACTCATTTCTTACAGAGAAATGGAAAGATTGAATCAGTCATACAGTAAGGATTAAAGTACTTTTTTCCTAATTTGTTCTAAAGCCAAATTGAACATCATAACATTTAATGATTTTGTATGTGTCAGTATCTAAGTCATTGATATAACTTTTGATGACAGTAATACAATCTTGGATATAACAGATCAGTATATCAGAAACCATTCAATAATAATAATTTATCTCATAATTATGATGTGCACATAATTATACAAACTTAGTGACCCAAGCCAATCAGTGTAGTGTTTTATGACCCTTGTATATTGCCAAGGGCAATACTGTCCTGTTGAAAAATGTAGCTTATGAAAACATTGCATAATATTGCATAATATCATGTAATGTGACCACATGGTTCCTAAGACATCAGTGATGGACTAGCTTTTGTCTCAGCTACTGTTACAACATGTACAATAAATTTATAAAAGTTGGTAACTGAACTTCAAATAAATTTGCCAAAAAATTAAGATAAGTATTGATAATTAAACTAATGCTTTTAAAATTTTAACATGAAGCCCAATAGTCTTAATAGATCTATGCCATGCATAGCTTTTAAAACTGAAATTTTCAAAGGTCATGTAGGTAAATACTAGTACTTGATAGACAATAACTTAATCATGTTTAATGGTATTCATTTATTGCAGTAAATGCATTCAAATGAAACATTAACCTACAGTTTTGAGTGATATAAACTAACAAATTTGCTACAGCCTGATAAAAAAAATAAACCTGTGCACTTCTTAAAATTAACTTTCTTTTTCATTTTAGACTTTTGTAGAGATACATACTCTTAACTAATCATTAACCAAGTACTGTAACATTTATGTTATAGAAAGTAATTTTCAAAGAACTTATGGTAAGAATAAAAATCTGCATTTTGTGTTATATTTTGGTAACAAATACATAATTCCCAAAAAACTTCCACAACTGTCACACAATTATCTAAATAAGAATTAGTTTTGCAAATAGTCTGTTTGATATAATATAAATACATTAATTTGAATTGTTATGAAAACTTGCTGTATGATGTGAAATATTTAAGTAAATCCTAAATAAAGCGCTGTAAATACTGTTGTCGCATGAAAAAAAGTATTTAGACACATACCAGTAATTATGCAGGGTCTTATCAGACCTAGTGTTGTTAAATTGTATTCATGACATCTAAATGTTACATTAACAACAGCTGTCTCATGACAGCACGCTCGACTATTCGAAAGCTTGTCGGTAAAATGGGTTTTTTTGTCTAAGAACAGGACTGGTGTAATGTGTAATTGTCTATAAGAATTAAGTTCAAAGATATGAAACTTGTTCAAAGACCTTTGTAAATGTACATTACATGCAAAGCTTCACTCTGGATTCTGTAAGCCAACTGGGATGAGAAGGGGGGGGGGATAATTTCAAAGAATGACCTTGTATATTTGATCATGTATAACTTTGTAATGTTTCAAACTTTATATGTATAAAATTAAAAAAGCATGACCGCATAATTATTCAATGGTATTTCAAATTAAAGTAAGCCATTTAGAGTATTTCCATACAATAGTCTGGTAAAAACTGTGACAAAATTCTAAGTTAAAAAGGGGCATAAATATGTCAAAAATAAAAAAAACATTGGTGAAGATGTTGATAGTAAACATACATTTTAAGTTTCAAGTCCATACGTTTGAAAGTATTCAAGATATTCAACTTTATAAAAATCTTTCACAAAAAATTCTAAGTTAAAAAGGGGCATAAATCTAACAAAAATCAAAACAGAGTTATGGGGATTGTTTCCTCAGGTGAAGATGTTGATGGTGGACACATACTTTGAGTTTCAAGTCAATACCTTTATAAGTATTCAAAATATTTGACTTTATAAAATCTTTTCCCAAAATTCTAAGTTAAAAATGGGCATAAATCTGTCAAAAATCAAAACAGAGTTATGGGGATTGTTTCCTCTGGTGTAAATGTTGATGGTTAACATATACTTTGAGTTTCAAGTCAATACCTTCGATAGTATTCAAGATATTTGAATCAAACATCTTTAACCAAAAATTCCAAGTTAAAAAGGGGCATAAATCTGTCAAAAATCAAAACAGAGTTATGGGGATTGTTTCTTCAGATGTAGATGTTGATGGTAGACATATACTTTGAGTTTCAAGTCAATACCTTTGATAGTATTCAAGATATTTGACTTTATAAAAAACTTTAACCAACGCAGACGCCGAGTCGAGTGCAATAGCCTCCTTATTCTTCGAATAGTCGAGCTAAAAATGAAATTTACAATTATTTATACTTGCTGAGAAAGTATTTTTCTAAACCTGATTATGTCTTTGACAGTAGACTGATTTTAGAAAATGGGATGTGAAAAACTTAAGATAGTAATTATATATGGATTGATTAGTGTTTCAGTTTGTGACCTGTAGAATATTGAGGTAAAGTTTACAGACAGACAGAAAACGGACAAACCACCATCATCATGATCATGACATGACCTCTGCTGGACAAAGGACTTTGTCCAGTGGAGCTATATGTTAGTGATATTTTCATTCTTTAGCAAAATTGTAAATTAACCCTTGCACTGCTGAGCAACAATTGATCCTGCATTTGCGACTGATCACCTTGCTTAATTGATCATGATCTGCACTGTTATTCAGTTCTTGTTATCCCTTTGAACAAATAATATTGTTGTCAACTAATCTCATAGATTTGCATGAAATCATTGTGCATGTTTTTGTTTTCAATAGCAAAGATATGGCCCTATACTGTTTGACTGGCTATCACTACGGTCCACTGAAGACAATCATTAAAGAATTCATATTAAAACCTATGTACAGTAAAGTGACCCCAATACAGGGTCAATTTGGATCTGGGTTTCGTCATCTTCACAATCTTGGTAAAGGTCAACAAGGCCATGAAGATTTTCCCCTCCCAGTATATTAAGCTGATGTAAAATCATGGTCAATTTTGAAACAGGGGTCTTGATAAGAAATCAACTAGACAGTGCTATACATGTTTATATATCTAAACTAAACAGGGTTGTGCCAATCGATTGATTTGGATTTAATGTCACAATCAACAGCTAAGGTCATGATGGCAACTTCCAGCTTTCATGGAGGAGGAAGACCCTAAGTGCCAATTCGGGCATTATTTCAGTCACGAGCAGGCTCCTGGGTAGAACCTAGATAGTAATTTCCAGACATAAAAGAACTTGACCAAAGTAGGGCACGAACCTACAGCGGTGAGGGACAAGTGATCAGCAGTCAGGGACCTTAACCACTCGGCCACAGATGCCATGATGTATGATCTATAATGTGATTTTTTAGTTATTCGTACCCAGGTGCGAACCGACTTCGGCAAAATGTGGACATTTTCGTACCATTTTCTAACCACGCATAAAATCTAATAAAATACAACAATTACAACATGTTTAAAGCATAAAAATATGTTGTTGTATTTCAAAAAGACATCTACAAGACTAGCGCCTCTGTAAAGTTAATTTGCTGATTAGTTTCAGTTTTATACTTAAACGCGTAAAGGCGCATTTTAGACTAGTGTTTCGGGCACTACAGTAAAGCATATCTTCAAAGACACAATATGAACTAGTCAGGCCGCACACTTTTGATGATCTATATAGGGGCGTTGGCAAGTTACAAAAAAAATCTTTGTTTTTTACGTTGAATTCCCAGTTTTGTTATTAAAAATTTAAGAGTACCTAGTCGATATTCGGCCACTTCCCAATCCAAAAATATAGTATTCTTTCCCAACTATGGCAGAGCAACTACCTAAAATGCAGCATAGTAAGTTTTCCCGAAGTTTGTTTACATGATTGCAGCATTTCTGGAGGAAGCATTCTGTGTGGTATCGATTTTTCGTTGCACTATCACATAACAGCGCACAGTACTGCGTGTTATGCATTACCAGTCTAATCCGAATCTGGGCCTGAATTTTAGTCCTTAAATTTATTTCGACTTCCGGTTGTCAATGTCGCATAACGAAAAATATTATTGTAAATCTTTTCCCAAAATGGACTTTTATCTCGCATAAATTTCCCCAATTGAAAGGCCAAGGCCTTTCCGAATTTCCTGATGAAAAGCCTTGCTGTTTTAAGTATTAGATAGAGTACTGTTGGCGAGAATAATCATATTATTTCGAGGAGGCTATGCCTCCGAGAAATGACGTAATTATTCGAGCCAACAGTTACTCTATCTGATTTGTATCATGACATGTTAGTTACTAGTTAGTTAGTTTATACTTATCTATTTTAGCTCAATTTTGAAGAAAGCTTGAAGCTTGATTGACAGTTCTCATGCCCTACAATGTGTGACATAATATCATGTGACTTAAAGCGACTGCACTCCAGATAACCCCCAAAATAAATAACTTTGCTTTCACCCTTAAAGCGACTGCACTCCAGATGGACAAGTTACGCTAAAAAAAGAAAATTTTTAATTTCAAGAAAACAATTGTCATTACTGTATCAGGGGCATTGTATTATGATAACGTGACAAGTTTTCTAACAAAAAAAACAATTAAAATGTGTTGTTTCGCTTACTTTTATTGTAGAAAATATCACCCTGTGACTAACGGGGTGGACTCTTTGGTATATCAATATTTTTAACTCGCATCAAATCAGCTGACTCCGTAGTGTAGTAGGTTAAGCCGCTGTAAATTTTTTGTAAGCGCAAAGGTCCGAGTTCAAAACCTGGCTCGGGTAAATATTTTTTTTCTACCTTTATTTTTAGCTCTTACACAAAGAAAATAATCTTGATGCTGACAAATTGAATATATATTGATTTTACCAAAAAATTAAAATTTACTAAGAATTTGGAGTGCAGTCGCTTTAAACATTATCCTTTGTGTATTTAAAGTCTAATAATGGTCAAAAACGAATTGTTTTTAAGAAATAAAAGCTTTTGCTGTTGTCTTTTATCTTCCCGGAGAATGGGCTTCCCGTTTAAAAATAGCGGGGATTCCGTCACGCGGGCAGTTTGAAACGATTACGTGATCGTTGTATTTAGATGTAAACAAAACAAAATGGCAGAGTCTTCAGCATCGAATATTGAAGAGGTAAGTGTATAGGCTGTATCATCGATTAAATCGACGTATGATGTATGAAAAATGTTGTAACTTTTGTGAAATGTTTAAATGACGTTAATCTCTGCATGTGCAAACAGTCATGCGCGATGTCACGTGATGACAGCACAATATCATGTGATGATTCAGATAAAAATAAACATGATATTTTTAAACTTACCCCATTAGTCACGGGGTGAAATTCGTGATAGAAAATATATCAAAAACAGTATTTTTTCGGCGTTTTTTTAGCTTTAAAATATGTCAGTGGTCAGATTTCAATGCCCAACATACAAATGCAACACTGATTTTCTTGAAATTTGAAATTTTATTTTTCATTTGGCCATCTGGAGTGCAGTCGCTTTAACAAAATTGTGTGGTAGAGGCCTCAATCTTTTTCACTGAAAAAAAATCAATACATGTACTTGTTTGCTTTTTTAAGTGTTCTGTAGCCTACAAAATCATATACAGTGTTCCCACTCTCGTGAATTATTATGTAAATCACATTTTTTCACCATGTGCGAGATGGCACGCATACAAAATGCCGAGGATGAATAGGTTCAGCTTGAATCCCCCAGTATGTTCTAAAGATAGATCATGGAAATTCTACTTTCTCGGCAAATTGATCGGCATAACAGTTACTGCTGATGATTTACCATTGCCGTTATGAAATGTAGACGGGTTGCGTATTTTATTATAATGCTCTGGGAAATAATATTCGCACTTTAAAAGTGTGACCAATCTAATGATCCGAGCTTCGTCTGCAAAAATGTCGCAGTCAAAGCATTGTGTTTGGCTTCGCAACGAATAAAATAAATGATGTCTAACAAAAGTGAAGAGTTGCCATCCACGAGTACTGACACAACTACGAGTAGAAAAGTTAAAAGGCGGAAAAAGTACCCGAAACGATTTCAGAACAAGTGGTTGTTGCGGGTTGTAAATATTTTCAACGGTCAGCTCTTGTCTATCTTATAATTTTCATACCCCAAAAATTGAGATTTACCCCCACTTTTTGTGTCCACGGGATAAGTATGCCTTTGAAAAAATACTGAGTGGGAACACTGATATATACCGGAGCATTTAAGTGTATTTGTTTTTTATTTTATTTTTGACCGGCTGATTAAGACTTTTCCAAATTAATATTGTAAAACAAAAATCTAGGCAATAAAAAAAATCTGAAGTGTTCTCTAATTCAGATAGATCATGTTCTATATTACAGATAGAGCACATGCAGTCTAAGCAGTACAGTGTTTTCCTATACAAATATGCAGTAGCCATGATATAAATAAGAAAGACGGACATGTTTACAGTTTCCAATGAATAAAAGCACAGTTGCAATGAAATAAAAGATTAATTGCTTGTATTCTTGGCTTCCCACATCCGGTAAATAATTTACATTCGGGAAAGGTGATTCCTCGACTGTCATCACTGGTCTCTATTTATCTAAGTTTGAATAATACAATAACCAAGATTAGAAATGAAAGAAGACGACGATCTCCCAATGTTTTTAAAAGCTTTTTGTTTCATTTAAGATAAAGTTAAACGTGCATATGAGTCAATGGTAAAGACCGAGTTTTCACCTTTTACCGAATGGAGAAATGAAAGCGACCTAATAATCTGATTGGTTAGCTGGTCAGTATGATGTCACGGCGAATCTGAGAAAAATATCAAGTAAGCATTTCTGCTGCTTTCACTGTATTTATCAATGAGGTACAACAATGCTAATGTGCACAAAAGTTGTATCGCTGGAATAAATTTATAGCCTAATTAATTTGGAGTTTCAGTGCCACCCCTTCCACAGATCTGATATTTTATAACTGTCATAGTCTCACAATTTCCACTTCGAAGGCAAACCAATTTTACAGGTTGACATTTTACAGCTGTCCGCCTTCTACGTCTCACTTTGATGTGCAAATAGCTGGGAACACATCCCCAACAAAATTCTGTCGGGCACTTATAAACGCAATAAAATCCAATATTTGAATGTATTTATGATTTAACATGATAGGATTAAGTTTAAAATGATACTAACTCAATTCTAAGTTACGTTTTCCTATTTACACACTTGTATCAATCAGAAGAAATATAAAAATAAATGGCATATCATGCTGTATGTGTAAACTTGCATGTTTAGGTTTCAACATTCAGATTTTAATAAAGTGGTGAGAATTTTCACAAAATCTTAAGTTTTCATTAAAAAACATATTTAATTCTTCATCTTAAAGCGGAAAATTATTATTTGAACTAGGTTAACTGTGTATTGTGCGCAGGTAACATACCCAATATTGAAACTACACTTTCCGCCTATTATGGGTCACATTAAAATTAGGCGTAGAGGTGTGACAGTTATAAAATACAGTTTCAGATCTGTTAAAGGGGTCACACTGAAACGCTAAATAAATTACGCTATAACTGTCACTGAAGGTGGACAACTATAAAATATCCTACAGAATCGGTTTACCTTCGAAGTCGAAATTTTTCAAATAGACTGGAATAAATTTCATGACAAAGAAACGAAATATAGGTATTTAAAAATATATACATAGTTATGAGAATTATCATTTGAAAATCTAAGTGAAATTTATAAAATGTACGTATACACAGACTTTCCTTTACTGTCCTAAGGTACGAGTTGACTAAGGTACGAGGTGACCAGGTGAATGGTAGCCTTTTATAAAGATGTAGCAATGTCATCACTTGATTTATTCTGTTTTGCAAGACAGATGGAATATATTTGCCGAAGCACTTACCAATTCTTACCAAAGGCATTTAGTTCGGCATACTTTATCAAATATAATCGTACTCAGATGTAAATCATATTTGTATCTGCCTAACATGTCCGACTACATCATCTCGATGTTGATTGGCTGCACGGTTAGTGTGCTTATTTGATTGGCTGCACGGTTATACCCGGTCTGCACGATACACGTTTTATTCATAGTTCTGATTGGCTACACGGTTAATCGAGTGGAACCGTGAAGCGTGTAGCGTTCGTGTTGCACGCGAAAGAAACCGTGTGCACGGGGAACCCACACGCAGGCGCCACTGTAATGCATAACACGCAGTACTGTGCGCTGTTACGTTATAGTGCGACAAAAAATCGATACCACACAAATGCTTCCTCCAGAAATGCTAAAACCTGTGAACAAACTTCGGGAAAACTTAACTTGCATTTTGGAAGTTGCTCTGCCATCTGAGTTGGGAAAGAATACTATATTTTTGGATTGGGAAGTGGCCGACTTTTGGTGTATCTGTTCTGTATAGAACTATTTTCCTAACCGGTTTTGATAACAACTAGTCAGACCGGAGACATTAAAAGACAACTACACAGGCCGAATAATTTAAAGTCTTTTATCCGATATTGATTTTGTGATCATAAACTATCAGAACATTGTAAAAAAATTGTAATACGCTATGGAACGACTAGGTACTCTTGAATTTTTAATTACAAAACTGGGAATTCAACGTATAAAACAATTTTTTTGGTAACTTGCCAACACCCCTATATAGATCATCAAAAGTGTGCGGCCTGACTAGTGCATTTAGTGTCTTTGAAGATGTTCCGCACTGTAGCGCCTGAAACACTAGTCTAAAATGCTTCTTTACGCGTTTAAGTATAAAACTGAAACTTATCAGCAAATTAACTTTACAGAGGCACTTGTAGATATGTCTTTTTTGAAATATAATAACATATTTTTATGCTTTAAACATGTTGTAATTGTATTTTATGTAGATTTTATACGTGGTTAGAAAATGGTACGAAAATGTCCGCATTTTGCCGAAGTCGGTTCGTGCCTGGGTACGAATAACTAAGAAATCACATAGATCATACATCATGGCATAGATCTGTGGCCGAGTGGTTAAGGTCACTGACTGATGATCACTTGTCCCTCACCGCTGTAGGTTCGTGCCCTACTTTGGTCGAGTTCTTTTATGTCTGGAAACTATCTAGGTTCTACAGGAGCCCGCTAGTGACTGAAATAATGCCCGAATTGGCACTTAGGGTCTTCCTCCTCCATGAAAGCTGGAAGTTGCCATCGTGACCTTAGCTGTTGATTGTGACGTTAAATCCAAATCAATTGATTGGCACAATACAATCAACCCTATGGGTATATTCCGTAACTTTTGAATTACATTAAAAGTTGTTCAACTATGATCTTTCAGTTCAGTTTTGTCAAATTCCACTTCTCAGTAACCATTCACAGCTATGATACTTCATAAGGTAGTTGAGCACAGTCACTGAATGCAAAAGGTAAGCACCTGGGTTCATATCTCAAAAGTAAAGTTTACACAAATGGTTAAAGGTCAAAATATGTGGACAGTTGTGTCTCCAGTTTATAACTTTACTCGTGTAAGGGTTGTTCTGATATTTACACATGTATGTGTACAGTCTGTGTTGTCCTGATATTTACACATACATGTAAGATCATAGCTTTCCAATGATGTATTAATTGTGACAATATCAGCAGTAACCATGACAGACGGAGAGTTTACAAATAGCTCATTTTCTATAGATTACAAGCGTATAGTATTCAGTTTACTCGAAATTCAAGGGAGATATCTATCGAGTTCACTTGATACACTTCGGATATTTGCGTTGTACAGTCTCAAAACTGTAAACCCATGTATTCTTCACAATTGAAGCCCTGACTTTAACTGATCAATTTATTATTTCAGTCAATATAACTATCATATCATAATTTATTTATCAGACGGGTGTAACTTGTTTCAGTTATTTTTGAAAATAACTTCAGTAAGTGATATTTGAAAAAAAATTGTTGATAAAACGACTTCCCTTCCCTGAAAGAATTAACTCCCTTGAAAGTTGAGGTTACCAAAATAATGGGAATTTCTGAAAATAACTTATCAAGGTTGCATTTCAACATTTCAGTTTTTCTGAATTTCTTCATTACCAGCAGATTACCTCTGCAAATACGTTTAGATAAGAGAGAGAAATAATATAGCTGACAGTAATGAATTTTCAATCAGACATGTATATAAATGAATTTATTGCCAAAATTGTTAAAGAAGACCTGAAGAATGTCCTACTTCAAAGCCCTTGTGCAAGAAGGTTTTGTTGTGGTGTAACAGATTTTATTTGATTATCTTAATATTTCAATGATCAAAGAAAAAGAAACAAATTGTATAACTGTCCAGAAAATTCATACTCTTGTGGAAAAATTATGTTAAATCTTTGTACTATTTGAACCAAAAATCTTGAATGAGTTATTATGACTGGAAAATAACTTACAGAAGTTATTTTAGTGAGTGAATCATCAAGCACATTGAGAGGAAGTGCAGTGCACAAGAATTATAACTCCATCTTCAATAATTACAGAGTAATTGCCCTTTGTTACTTTTCCTTTCCGGAGCATAACTTGAAAACTACTGTTGGAATTCAATACAACTTCATACAGTGGTCAAGCACATTGAGAGGAAGTGCAGTGCACAAGAACCATAACTCCATCTTGACTAATAACATAGTTATTGTCCTTTGTTACATTTCCTTGTCCGGAGCGTAACTTGAAAACTACTGGTTGGAATTCAATACAATTCCATACAATGATCAAGCACAGTCAGAGGAAGTGCAGTGTACAAGAACCATAACTCTATCTTGAGTATTTACATAGTTATTGCTCTTTGTTACTTTTCCTTGTCCAAAGCATAACTTGAAAACTACTGGTTGGAATTCAATACAACCTCATACAATGGTCAAGTACATTGAGAAAAAGTGCAGTGTACAGGAACCATAACTCTACTTCGACTCATTACAGAGTTATTGCCCTTTGTTACTTTTCCTTGTCTAGAGCATAATTCGAAAACTACTAGTTGGAATTCAATACAATTTCATTCAATGGTCAAGCTCAAGCTCAATGAGAGGAAGTGCGGTGTACAGGAACCAAAACTCCATCTTGACTAATTACAGAGTTATTGCCCTTTGATACTTTTGCTTGTCTGGAGCATAACTTGAAAACTACTGGTTGGAATTCAATACAACTTCATACAAAGGTCAAGCACAATGAGAGGAAGTGCAGTGCAAAAGAACAATAACTGTATTTTGACTCATTTCAGAGTTATTGCCCTTTGTTGAATTTATTGTCCGGAGCATTATTCGAAAACAATTGGTTGGAATCCAATACGATTTCATACAATGGTCAAGCACATAGAAAGGAAGTGCAGTGTACAAGAATCATAACTCTATCTTGACAAATTACAGAGTTATTGCCAAGAGCAATATCTCTTTTTAGTTTGTTTGCAAGGTATTCTGTTACTACGAAATTCCTCAGTTTATAAAGCAGTCTTTCGGGGGTATTAATCACATTTAGTGATAGCTCTAGTTTACAATTTGACTTGTTTTCACAAAGCTATTCATAGACTTTGGTCCAGGGCTCAAAAATATTTTGCATCCCAC
>JAFMSR010002633.1:0-22103 GCA_022818135.1 Saxidomus purpurata
GGCATAACTATATATGACCTTGACCTACAAAATTTGGCGGCATCATGACGTTTATGTCAAAAGCAATACAATTTGAAAGTTTGGTGAAGAAATCTTAAGAAATAGCAAAGTTATAGCCATCATTAAGTTTTTGTGACAAAATCTAAGTACAAAAAGGGAAGTAACTATGTCAAATATGACCTTGACTTACAAAATCTGGCGGCATCACAACCCTTTTGACATAAGCAATACAATTTGAAAGTTTGATAAAGAAATCTTAAGAAATGGCAAAGTTATAGCAAAAATCTAAGTATAAAAAGGGGCATAACTCTGTCAAATATGGCCTTGACCTACAAAATTTGGCGGCATCATGACCCTAATGTCATAAGCAATGCAATTTGAAAGTTAGATGAAGAAATTTTAAGAAATGGCAGTTATAGCCAACGTTAAGTTTTCGTGACAAAATCTAAGTACAAAAGGGGCATAACTCTGTCAGATATGACCTTGACCTACAAAATTTGGCGGTATCATGACCCTTTTGTCATAAGCAATACAATTGTAAAGTTTAATGAAGAAATCTTAAGAAATTGCAAAGTTATGGCCAACGTTAAGTTTGTGTGACGGACGGACGGACCGACGGACGGACAAAGCGATCCCTATGTATCGCCTTTTCTCCGAAAACACAAAAACTGTTATCAACCGGGGACAGAGTACTGTTTTCCCCTTTGCCTGCAACAAATCTGACAGAAATCGGTTGAGAAATGAAAAACTTACGCTCACTTGAAGATTTCAGTCAAAGAATTTGTTTGTAAAATATTCTTTGCGGACGAACAAAATGACGTATAACGATCACGTGATTGTTCACCGTGAGTACAATACAACGCGTTGCAGTTGGCTTTACCCGTACCGCTGTTTTAGCAATCAATATAGTTACATTCTTACGTCACACAAAGGCGAATCTAAAACTATTAATAGAGCATGTATATATCGGTTAACTCCTCCCTTCCGCTCTTTCACTGGCAAGGCCAAATAGGGGCGCATGCGATCAGTCTTTATTTGATTCTGACTTCACGTTCTGCCTATACCGCCTTCATGCACTCATTTGAAAGAAAAAATTAAAGTCATGACAGAATAAATATCGGATATTGTAGATATTAATGTGCACTTTAATTACAATGGAGTAGCCAGATAGAACTTTCTCCAAACTTTACGAAATGAACTATGAAAGTTTTATTGCGTACCTCCACGAGTAGCCCAACTAATTGTGCGCAAGAGCTTTTTGCTACATACGATGGCCGCCCTTAGCAAAAGACAGACTAGATGTAACGTCAGTCGTAAAATGGGTCCGTCTTGCAGTCGAAATATTGAGGCTAATCAACGAGGAAATACATGTACATACAAAAAATAGAAAAACACAAACAGAGCGCTCTCAAAATTAAAAGTTTTTAACAAAACTGCAAATATATGATACATAAAGAGTCTCGGTGTAAACATGACGTGTGTACATTATTTATTCGTTTCTCATTTTCCCCTCAAAATTTCGGCTTGCCTACGGACAACCGAAACAGAAAAATCCGCTTGTCCGACGGCAGAGAATCTCGTGTCAGACAAGTCGGACATAGGAATTCCACAGCCCTGCTGAACTATCGGTTAGACATATACAGCAGCACTTCACCAACATAATCGTCACATAAAACTTGTTTTTGTTTATTTTAAGTATAAGTAGTATGCATAAGTTCTCGTATACGTACAAATTACTATATACATTACTACATGTATACATTAAATGTCTTTCCGAGAATTTCATACATTACTACATGTATACATTAAATGTCTTTCCGAGAACTTCATACATTACTACATGTATACATTAAATGTCTTTCCGAGAATTTCTTGTGAGTTCACCGTCTCGCATGCATGTGTGAGTTAATCATATGTCCTAGAACTATACTAATGATTATCATGATTCTGGATATGCGGACATCCATTAACACTGGAAATAAATCAGTGTGCATAAGTATATCCAGGATTTATTAGTCTAAGATTTGTGTGTACATTTTACTTCAGTGATACTGACGACACAGCGGTCAGTGCAAAACCAAAAAATGTTTGACTCCCGCATATTCTTTAAATGTTTTCATTGGTCGAATGTTTCTGCACCAAAATGTGAACAAATGCCTAAAAATTGTGGATAGTTTAAGAGTTATAACACTGTTTTGAGTAATCGTGTAACTCTGAAGTCATGTGTCCAATATTTCGCTCATGCGTCACACCGGGTTGTAAATTGCATTGGTCAGGGTGCAGTATCCTACATTCTTGCATACCCCCCGGGGAAAGTATTGGCGGATCCCAGCACGAGGAGGGAAGAGATCAGCCTATACTTTCCCTAGGGAAAGTACATCTCGGGCTTACTTTGACAGCACCCGAACTACTTTCGTGTATTCAACTCGTACCTGGAACACTTTATTTCCGAGATACGTTTCACGGCGGTTTACAAGTGAAAGATTAGAATGTTTTTCGTAAATGTAAACTAAGGTCTCATAAGAAAGCACACACTTCAATATTTTTCAAGTTAATGTAACAGGAATTTAAATTTTTAGGAATGGTTCGAATTTTCAGGGTACGCAATAACGGTTCAAATTACGAAAATTGTTGGTAACGAATATCCATGAAGTTTTGAAGCGAGAGTTGATTGCGAAAAGAAATGGTGCTTTTTATGGTGTCACAAGCAAGAGCATCAAATTTTAGGAATGTATAGCAACAGAATATATTCACATTTCAAAGAACATACCTGTAATCATACTTTTTTCAAAACAAAAAATGGCGGTAAATGACGTCACAGTTTCTCTTGATAAATGACGTCACTGTGTAAACAAAACCAGTTAATTAAGTCAATGTCGATGGTATAGTCGCATTAATCAAGTAAACTGGACGTGCGTAAGGAGAATTTCTGTTTAGGATTTAATGGATATTTTTTTTGATTCACAACGTAAATCAAGTATAGTTTTGGGTGCGATCAAGCACTATGTTTTTAGCTCTAGATACATAAACAGTGGTAAATTCGCGTGTGAACCTACCAAATTTCCTACGCAAAGGGGTTCCATGCGGGGAATTATATTTAATCAACATGAAGTTTTGATTTACCGCTCAACATAGTAGGGCCTATTTAAAGCGGTTTTCTCGTAGAATCTGCAATAAAATCAAATAAAGTATGCAAGAAAAAGGATCTTGCATGGCCTACTGTGGAGAACTGGGTTGTTCCGACCCTCGGGAAAGCGGGGAGAAGTCGGAACCTCGCTTCGCTCGGTTCCTCCTATCCCCCCGCTTTCCCTCTGGTCGGAACAACCCAGTCCTCCACAGCAGGCCATGTAAGATCCTCATACTCATCTTGCCAACTGTAACAGTTTACTGTTAGACATCCACCATATACTTTATGGGTTGACATATAAAAGAATGGAAATACATGTAAATATATGAGATAAAGTACAATCAAATAGATAATCGTCAATAAACTACCGGTCCGAGTACTACTGGTCCGACTGTCATGTCTGCTGTTTCATTTGTATTTCCGAAGTAACTACGTCTCTGTTCATTGGTTTGCATTTTTTCTCAGACTCAACACCCCGACCCTACTCTGAAGATTGAAGGAAGGGAGAAACCATTGACTTTAAAAGAAAAAACACAGTTCATAAGCGAAAATATCCGTGTTCACTGTCTGCAGTATAGAAAGGAAACTTAGTTGTGATAACACAACAGAAAATGTCCATAAATTCACTTGTATACAAGTTAAGATTTTGGCAGGCAAGTATTTTCAGATGCACGTTATATGTCAGTAGAATACGACACTAGATAATAGTATGTTGGAAGAATACGGCACTATACACTTGTATGTCAGTAGAATACGACACTTCTACTCTTAGCCATGACCTTGCTTTTGTGTTGACACTTTGCGAAATAAAGGTTCAGAGTTCCAGTATTGCCGGAGACAAACATATTTTCGGGTTTACAGATAGGACGTGTACTAACGACGGGAACACCCCTATTTCGGTGGTTTTAAATGAGACTCATCCTTTGTAGTACACTTCTATTAAATGCAATGAATGATACCGTAGCTCAATCGCTATGATTAAAAGAGATCTCGTTTAAAGGAATATTAATCAACATTTTAGATAAAATAGTCTAGATCTATATAATTTCTCTAGAAGACACTCCATAATACGCGAAGAAACCTATATGCATCCTTACTAAAAACTGATTTCCACTTCAATTAAAATACATAAATGAAGATCGTTCAGTAGCTTACCATGAAGCAAATTGACGCTGAACTTATTCTCACCTAAATGCCCTTAAATGGAGAGGACTAGCTCTAATAATAGTTTCAAATTCGCGCTTTGAGTGACGTAAGATTATAACTGTATTGATTGCCAAGATAGCGTACGGCCAAACCCAACTGCAACGCGTTGTACCTCCAAACTGGTAAAAAGTTTGATCAAACTCGGGAAATAAAGTGAGTATCTCCTACGCACAATGGAGTGCCAATGGACGCCTGGTTCCGAATAACCCCGCTTTGGATTGACAGAAGATAACTAACTTAACATTTTCTTTTTTGGAATCAAAACTTGTTTTCTAATAATAAATTTTATACTATGATAGGTAATACATGCTCAAAATGTTGGTTCTTTCCAGTAAAAATATCGAACACATAAAGTGTTTCTTCATAACAAACAAATATTGCCATGGCAACTGTGAAAGGAAATGATTTCAAAGCCGATTATGGTAAAAATAATATTTTAGATTTATTAGATGTAATAATATAAACATGTTAACTGTTATTTGATTTATAAATGTTTCAAAAGTTATTCATAGAATGTTGTCGCAAATATGAAAGTTATAATATCTAGTTATAATGGGGACTTTGGTTTTAATGTATTCCGAATTGATCAAAATTATTTTTGTCATGCAAGCTGAATCTCTTTCAATTGAAATATTGACTTAAAATTCTACACCTTAAGTGTTTGCTTGATATCGCAAATGAGCAAAACCTGAAAATGAATTATTGAAATAACAGCTTCATGTCAATTTCTGCGTTGATAAATGTTTTTTTCAGCATGATCTGCTGATCAGTTCAATAACTAGTACTTCCGCGTCTTTTGGAAGAGGCGCGGTTCTCTAGTATGCTGTCCATGGAATACAGCCAGTGCTTTGCCACGTTCTTGACATGACTGAGAGTTGTATGTAAGCATAACCAGTCCAATTTCCTTGTTCTCAGCTGTGCAGCTCACGGTTGCAACCCCGAAAACCGTTGATCGGGAAAGATGCAGTGCAGGGAAAACAGCTAACAAGACATGCGACAAAGTCAAGCGAGGTCTGGTGTATATCAATTTCTTTAAATAAATAATGAAATCAAATACGTTTAATGTCTTGAGACTAATTGATATATGACACTAAATATTCGGGGACAATGGCAATGATATTGTCTTTTTCTTAGGGTGTGGAAAAACACCAAAGAAACCTATAAAGCTTATTCCGTACAAACAGGTAAACATGTTCGACTGTCTCTAATGGTGGCCGATTCTTGTGTAAGGATGCTGATGCTCGTATCGAACTACCTAAGGGATTTTTCAAGATAGTGTAACAAACTGCATACATATTAGTTTATCGTTTATGATAATATATTTTAGCTCGACTGAGAAGAAAGCTTGATTCTTGAAGTCCGTTTCATGAAAAAAAAACAGTCATGGTGCCATACGATGAGGTACGGAATTGACCCCAGCGATGAGCGGCAGACATCTTAACCACTACACCACCGCTGCCCTTAACAAAGATAAAAAAGAATTATCTAAAGCCAACTGTTATTTTATAACCAGCAGTACACTTTTTTCCCTTCTCATGTTCTTATAGTACAGGTTGTGAGAATTGTGCAAATGACGTTCCGGTGTAGTTACAGGTGTCTATTCTAATAATAATAGGACTTACCCAGTGGAATCCAGCATACACAGTAAAAAACTATAAGAATTAAAACGGTTTTGGTAGGCTTCCACCACAAGTGCTTCGTGGTCGGTAGTTGGTTGAACTTTTTACTGTGCTCCCACGATACCAAAAGTATCCGAAAGTAACTATAGACGAACGTGAGGAAAACTGAATAAAAGCATACGCTCAAGAAAATAAGGTATGCATCCGTCATAATACCGAAAAAGCTACAGTAATTTACGCCGTGTACTGGTGGCTTGCGCAGACCAAATACTGGTAAAAGGCACACAGTCAATGAAAATAGCCATGCACATACACAAAATATCTTTGCCGGTCCTGCTTTGAAAATGTGTACATATTTGTAGGGATGAATGATTTTGCAGTAACGATCAAGCGTTAATGCCAGAAGTTGTAGAACAGAATTAAAGTTTATTCCAATTAGCGCACCGGTACGAAAGGCACACTCGTAGTAATTTTTGTAATGTATTAGATTGTACAATACCACATATATACACATGACGTCATTGATGGCGTCACTCAGTGCCAAATTTGATATGAATATTATCGACACGTCTAAACCCGAATCTTTACCACGTAGCGCCCAAATGGTGAATGAATTCAGTGATATTCCTGTAATGGCAACCAAAACTAGTGCGACATGTAGAAAAAAATAAGTCCAGGTAATTCCAAAACCGTTCATTCCAAAATATAGCACGTGTTCCATAGCACTGTTGTTTCCACTGAAACCTAAACTACTCAAAAGGGACCACAATTCAGGGAATATTACCTTTCCTTACTGCTAACTTCTTTGTCACTATATTGATTTGTTGCTGTGTGTTTGGATCTGCGTCTTCCACAATGGCTGACCAATTCCAAGAGGACGATCCCACAATTCACCGCGACCCTTGATGACGTCACGGCACACAACAGAACTGAACCCTTTTCTAGCGGTTACAGACTGCAGGAGGGCCCAATCACCACACTCCTCCCCACCCTAAAAAGGGGTGTGCCCTGCTCTGACATCATCAGTCGTCCGGGATTTCGAAGGGAAAACACCACGTCTCTAGCCCCAGATGACCACGTCCCGGCTGTGAACGGGTCCCTATCAATGTGATGCTCCGCCACTCTGGTCTAGCCCTAGATGTCCACATCCTGGCTGCGGATGGGCCCCTCTAGTTTTGGGATTGAACATTTTGCATGATTTTCGTTGATTATAATTTGAATTTCCACTGTCCCACAGAGCCCCAAATGTAAAAAGTCCAAAACTATAAAAAAGCCTAAAGACATGCCAAAGCACTGCCCTGTGGGACCACGCTTCGCTCACGACTGCTCGGGGGCCTCTTGCCGGAGGTACAACCACTCAGCGGCGTCAGAACACCACTGAAGCGGATCCCTCGACGGCTCACCCGGGTCCTGACCACTCCTCACTGCTGTACAGGGGCCTCTCGCCGGAGGTACAACCGCTCAGCGTTGTCGGAACACCGCTGAAGCAGATCCCTCCACGGCTCACCCCGGACCCTAGCTACCTCTCTTGCTGCATACCCAAGGTGAGCTGGTGTAGTATGCTTGCCACTGCCACTTCCAAAGTAGGGGGAGTCTGTCTCCAACAGGACCCGGCCCGCAGCCATCTGCCTCAGACAGTACAGCTGGGACCCGTCCCGGGGTTCCTCAAACCGGCCTACCATCCTTGTGAACCCGAAGTAGGTATTCGGAAATTCCTTCAGCCACCTCCGCACCAGGGGTTGGGTGCCAGTAAAACAATGGCAGTGGATCAACCGCTCCCTGCCTACCTTCGGGTTGCCCTTCAGGAGGCTCAGAACGGTCAACCAGCACTCATCGGAGGTGTTGTCCTTCAGGCCCCTACAGTGCAACACCAGGACATGACGTGGTCCTAGGGACTGTAGGGCTCTCTCCAGGTTCACCATCTGGCCATACCACGTATCTGGGGGTTCTGTCCTGTCCAGTCCCACCTCTCCCAAGGCTGCTACCGTCGGCTGGGCCATGAGCTGTTCAAACTTCTTCCACGACCCCTCACTTCCCGACGTCCTTGGATGCCACCCGACGGCCGGAACGACACCTTGCCTGCACCAATCCTCCAGCTGGCGAGCCGTGGGGTACGTGTCTGGGTCACAAAATACCCCAACGACCCGGTCAACCTCTACTGCAAATTCCGATTCCACGGCACCGGCCCGGTTGATAGCTTTCAGCGAGGGCGAGGTTATGCGCCACTTCGCCATTGTCCTGTCCAGGTGGCAGTGGGAATCGAACCCCTTGAGCTGGGACGGCAGGCACTGCAGCTCCTCCGCAGATGGCCGGAACACATCTCAAAAATCCCCCTGATCCTCTGGCTTAAGGAGAGCGACCAGGGATATCAAGCGACTCCAATACAACAGGGAGGTGATGTGGTTCCCCCTAGGCTTGATGATGGTCTCTTCCGGCGCTGGCACTCCCACGGCTTCGCAGAACAGACGCATTCCTCTATCAAGCTCTGGGGAGATAGTTCGAGCCCCAGGCAGGAGGTCCGTGCTGTCTGCCAACACCACCAGGTCTTCAAATTCCTTGTGTGACCCCACCAACAGCCTCTTGAGGAACGCCAACGCTGTTCTCCGGCGATTTGGAATGTCATGGCCCCTCATTGCTGGATGGAACAGAAGGGGCAGGTGGCAGTCAAAGGAGTGGGCCTCAGTCATGCCTTCAGTGCATGACATGATAGGACACTGCACTCCCGACCAGCCAGCTCCGCCACGCCTCTGCTCCCCTTGCGGTACCCTCGGTTCCTGCCTCGGACGCTTGGCATCATCTCGCTCCCTACTCCGATGGGGTCTCCGACCGCGTCGGACCCGCTCTCGGGTCGCCTCTCGATCTCTGCCTGAATGGCCCAGATGGGGCCGGACAGGGTGCTCCACCTGGCTTGTGGGTGCTCCGCTCTGTCCAGCCCGCTCTCTGCTGCCACCCCTCCTGTACCTGCGCCTCTCCCTTCGGCGACGACTAACCGTCCACTCTCCCTGGGGTTCCGGACTAGTCGGTCGGTCCTGGGGGGCTGCGGCCTCAGGTTGGCCTGCTGACGCTCTCGGAAGAACAGGTGGCCCATGGCCTCCCTGCAAAACCGGAGTGATACCTGCTGGAGCCAGTGCTGAACTTGACTCCGTATCCATTTTAGCTGCTTCCTGGTGCTTCAACCGCGGCTTCACTGGACTAACTTGCTTCATGGGGCTGGCGACCCTTCCCGGACTCTCAGTTTTACTGGAACTCGCTGGACTGGTGTCCAGCAACCTCTCGTCCGCCGACGATACCTCCATGGCCTCCGCCTGGGGCGGACCTAGCAGTGGGTCCTCACCCTGTAAATGTTCCCCCGAGATCTGCAGGTTCGGGTCTTCCTTCAGGCGGTAATCCCGGCTGCGACCCGAGGCGGGATCACTCGATACCGAGGTTTTTGGTCTCGGCAGAGGATACACCTCCTCGGAGAGCCACTCCCTTGAATCGTACTGGACCGCATTGAGCCGTTCTGCCAGGGACTTGAGCACCGACTTCTTCTTTAGTATCCTGGCCAACTTCACCTGGCCCTTCAACACCTCATCAGCACGGGGGCGTAGTCCCTCCGGACAGAAGGGCAGGACCTTCAACAGCTGCTCCGTTGATACCACCAAACCCTTCTCCGTGGTCGCCTCCAGCGTGCTGAGCTCACCATCAAGATCACGTTCGGACATTCTACAAATAGAAAGCAAGAGAACAATGATTAGCAGAGATTCCCTTACCGACCCTTGCACTCAGTGCATTTGTAACTGTCAATGTCCAAGGCATCTGTTGGTGTCACATTCACGCATGCCCCATGATACCATTCCCCACATGTCTCGCACTGGATCATAAATCTGCCCTGCCATGGTTTTCTACAAAAGCAATAAACTCTATCATCACCCCGGGCAGTCTTAGCTTCTACTGGATTAGCCTTCCAGTGAACTATCCAATGGGGCAACCTCCGGTCCCGGCAGGGTTTCAGCCGGTCGTGGTTCGCGACAAACACGGAATTCCTAAGTTTGACCCTGAAAATGAAGGAAGAGAGTTTGGTTACTATCACCCCTGGGCCCTTCCAGGGGGGTAAAGTTTCTTGCACTTGCCCTTCAACACAGCTGTGTCAAGGATGTACACAGGGTCCCCAACCCTGAATGACCTTTCCATTAACCTTAGGTCATAGTCCCGTTTCATCCGCCTAGTGGCAGTCTTTAACCTTTCCCGGGCAACCTCATGGGCTTCATTAAGGGCCACCCTTAGCTCATTAGCATAGGAATCAGGGTCCACCGGTTGACCATTTTTTAACGGGAACATGAGCTGTGCTGGAATATTGACCTCCCTCCCCAACATTAACCTGTTTGCAGTGAACCCAGTCATGCGGTTCACTGACGACCTTAGGGCCCCCCGCGATTTGCTGAATATGCCGGTCCCATCGATTGTGGGACTTGCCTACAAAACACCTTACAGCGTCCATAAGAGTTCTGTTGTACCGCTCAACCTGGCCATTGGCCGAGGCCCTATAGGGAGTAGTACGAGTCTTATGGACCTCCAACAACTTACAGACCTCCGTAAACAGGTTGGACTCAAAGTTACGCCCTTGATCCGTGAAAATTTCAAACGGTACTCCAAACCTTGAGAAGAAGTTGTCCACTGCTGCCCTTGCAGTCTCGTCTGCCGTCTGAGATGGCAACGGTATGCACTCCACCCACTTTGTAAACTGGTCTACCATCATAAGTACATACTCATTACCCCTAGAAGTCTTAGGTAATGGCCCCAGAAAGTCGAGATGAACTCTCTCCATCGGTGTCCCCGCATGATACTCAGTAAGGGGACACCGGCCATGCCTGGCTGCCTTCTTGTTCTGGTTACAAGAGGCACACCCCTGCACATAGTTCTCGACATCCTTCTTGAGCCCATACCATGAAAACTTCTCCCTCAGCCTCTCAACCGTGCGCGCAACACCCTGGTGACCTGCCCACGGTATATCATGATGCAGACTAATTGCCACCTCTCTCAACGATTTGGGCAATACCAGTAACGGTTCGTCACTGTGGCCCGGGGTCTGGTACAATACCTCTTCTATTAAACTGAAGAATTCTCTATTCAGCCAATAGGACTTTAACTCTGGACCAGAGCGGAAAAGCGTGGTCTGGTCTGGATCGTCTGTGTCATCCAGCCAGTCTATCAACACCCTCAGATCCTGGTCCTCTCCCTGTGCCTTGCGTAGGTCCAACAGGGAGAACCCCCAGCTCCTCGACTTCGAGTCCCCTACACCTCCAACCAATTTACCATCTGCACTAGCCTTCTCAGTGGATTCCCGCGCAGGTTCCGGGGCAGGCTGGCTATCAGGAGCCACCCGCCACTCAGAACCTGGGGTCACCCCACTGTCTGGCTCCTGTGCCAACCGCACAGGCTCCGGGGCAGGCTGACTCACAGGAGCCGCAAGCCGCGCAGAACCTTGGGTCGCACCTCCATCCTGCTTCTTCGGTGGCTCTGCCATTGAAGTCGTCCGGTCTGCTGGTGACGCTTGATTCCCCTGCTGATTGGCCCTTGACCCCTGCCGGGTAGTCACAATATTAACACTGACTACCTCAGCGGATCCTATCAGCTCACTCTCAGCCCAGGGGATCAGGTCAATGGTTGCCTGCCACCCTCTCAGGTCAGAAGCATCCACTAAGTGGTCCAGGCTGGGGGCCAATTGTGGCTCTCCCACCGGACATCCTTTGCAACACGGAGTCCCCAATATCTCCGGTTCAAAACACACTAAAACAGCTTGGACCATCATGTCACCTTGGCTACTTTGGCTACACAAGGGTTCTACCTTTTCCCCGTAGATGACGCTCCCCGTGCCCCCATGGATCCGCGGCCCATCGTCTGCGCTGAGCAGGCCTAACTCACCCATGCAACCCCCACCCGGCCCCATTGCCGGTGGCTTTGCAACTGCACAGACATCACTTGGCTTATTCGCCAAAGGCACAGCATCATCTACATCCAAGAGGAACGAGGCCCAGTTATCGTGGGCCTTCTTACAATACCTGCACCCCCACACAGATATCCTCGCACCGTCCAGCTTTTGCCGGCATCCTGGACAGTGCATCTGCATTAATATGCTCGCGACCCGCACGGTGTTTCAATACCATGTTATATTGAGACAGCTCCTCCAACCATCTTGCCAGCTGACCCTGTGGTTCGTGAAACCCCATCAGCCACCTTAGACTTGAGTGGTCCGTCCTCACAGTAAAAGGTTTCCCAAGCAGGTAGTGCCTAAACTGCCTGGTGAACCGCACTACCGCTAACAACTCCTTCCGGGTAGTACAATACCGTTTCTGCTCCTTCGTCAGGGAATAGCTACCATACGCCACTACTTTCTCTTTCCCTTGTTGTATCTGAAGAAGCTCTGCTCCTATCGCCTCGTTAGATGCATCCGTATCCAGTATGAAATCGTCCTGGATATTCGGTAATGCAAGCACGGGGGGAGAGGTGAGAGCCTCCTTCAGAGCCTCAAAAGCCTGGGCTTGGCGCTCAGTCCACTGAAACTGCTTCTTACCAGTGACCGCGTACAGGGGTTCTGCCAACCTTGAGAAATTTTTAATAAACCCCCGGTGGTAGTTGGCCAGGCCCATAAACCTCTCCACCTCCTTACCCGAGGTTGGGACAGGCCAGTCACTTACAACCCTAATGTCCGCCTCAGACATTCGAAGGCTGCTGCCAGTCACCTTCCGCCCTAGAAATTCTACTTCGTGGCAGCAAAAGACGCATTTCTTGGGTTTAAGCTTCAAGCCATAAGAGCGAAACCTCGACAGCACCTCCCGGAGATTACTCAGATGGTCCTTGAAGCTCGAACCTAACACCAGGATATCATCCAGAAATGCCAACACGAACTTCCAGGACAGGCCGCGCAACACTAGGTTCATCACTCTAGCATAAGTTGCCGGGGCCCCACAAAGCCCAAATCCCATCTTCACATGCTCAAAAAGGCCGTACTTGGTGATGAAGGCCGTTTTCTTTCTATCTTCGGCATGAACACTCACTTGCCAGTATGCAGAATTGGCATCTAATTTAGAAAACCAAGTGCTCCCGGCAAGGGTGTCCAAGCAATCATCTATCAACGGCAAAGGGAACACGTCCTTTACCGTTACACTATTCAGTTGCCTGTAGTCTATACACCATCTGACCGACCCGTCCCTCTTGCGGATGAGCACAGGGGCCGAGGCCCAGTCAGAAATGGACTCTTGTATGACTCCCGCCTTGAGCATTTTCTCTAGATGGGCTTCTTCCTCCCCCGCAAAGCACACAGGTGTCCGTCTGATCCTCTGCTTGACCGGTCTTGCATCGCCTGTATCAATCTTATGCTCTATAGCACTAAAACTACCCAAGTCAAACTCATCCTTCGCAAACACATCCTCAAACCCAACCAAGACCTCTGCCAGTTCACATTGCTGTGCAGAGTCCAGGTTCTTGCAAGACTCAGTAAACATCTCCTTCAGATGATCTGGGACCCTCGGCTCTTTAGGCGATGACACCCCCTGGTTGTCATCTACTACACCCAACTGGTTAACCCTTGGGCTTTGGTCTAACTCAGGATCAAACTCAGTACAGTGTTCTACTGCAAATGCTTTACCTATCCCCCACCCTTTCTTGATGACCTTGAACCTATCTGTAGGGTTCAGGAGACACATGACCGGTTGAGACCCCCCTTCCCGGAAAACCCTGGGAGCCAGAAATTTCTTATTTTCTATGGGCTCCACCATGTAATTAGGGAGGTCATGGTCCATGACACATTTGACCCTTGCTACTGAATGAGGGGGAATGACCTTTCTCTGAGCAACAGTCACCCGAGCTACCCTCTGCTGGTTCGAACCTGGTAGTCCCTCTAAGGTGATGTTCATGCCATCAAAGTGCAGGACCCCCCGCCCCATGTCCAAAACAGATTGACCCCGGTTAATCAATATGTCCACTCCCAAGAGCATGTCCTGCTCAATTGGGGCTACATACAAATTTTCCGTGTACCAACGGGTTCCCAGCTTTACCGGAAAGGGACCTGCAACAAAACCCGACATAGCCATATCCCTTCCCGCGGCTAGCAGTTTTACCGCTCTCAGCTTAGGGGGCTGGTGACCAAGGGACTTATAGACCCTATCTGATAATATTGTAACCTGGGCTGCAGTGTCAACAACTGCCGTGACCATGTGGTCCCCCACTTGGACCCCCATGGAGAACTCTGTGACCGCCTGCACATGGCACACTATAACTTCCTCCGGTGCCCCCTCCCCAGCTATATCACCGCTCCCCTGTAGCTGAAGCGCTGCCGTCTGGTCCTGGGGCCCGGGCATGGCCCCCTCCGACTCAATGTTGGGGTCAGCTTGTCCATCACCAAGGGTACCGGTTGTGAGACCGGGACCCTGGGGGTCAAGCTGCGGCTCTGTCTGGCCCTGCTGCTGAACTGGGGTCGGTGCTCGGCCAGCTAGTCCGACCCTCTCAAGTTTAAATCTCTCTTCCTCTTTGGGCACTCACGTTTGAAATGACCCTTTTCATTACAATAATAGCAGATACTCTTGCTATACCGGTGCTGCCCTCTCTCACCCCTTGGGGCAGACTGACCAGGAGGCGGGTTGTCCCCCTTCTTCAGGTTCAAGCCCTCAAGGGAAGTTGCGATCCTCTTATCTATCATGGACCCCAACTGCATAGTTAAATGGCTGCTCAACCTTGACTCCAGCTGGCTCAAAGCCCCCGCAAGATCTGCTTGGTCATAAGCAGACCCCTGGGCCGAGACCTGGCTGATCAAGATTGGCGCCTCCTCCACCCCTTCCGGTCTCCTTCGGTTCTTGCCGTACATGGCTGACTGGACCTGTTGGTATTTTCTGACCATGTGGATTGCACTTTGTACTGTATCCGGGCCCTGCATACATACATGGTGTCCAGCCTCCTTGTGACGCAACCCCTGCAAGAAGCGGTTTACAGATTGCTCTGTGCAATACTGCACCGGAAGCTTCTTGAACGCCCGGGATGCGAGGGTGAGCACACGATCAGCCCAATCCTCCAGCAACTCACCGGGATACTGAGTGGCCTGTTGAAAGGTGGCCTGGGCGGTTGCTGGGACATCATGTTCCCCAAACCTCGCCTCAAGCCTCCCCATCAACCCCTCAAATGACAATTGCTGATTGTCATCCGTGACCACTGCCAGAAAATCAAGAGCCTTACCCTTCAGGCTCCAACACAGGCAATTCATTTTTTCCTGTTCTGACCATCCAAAGGCAAGAGCATACCTTTGGTACTGCAGCCTAAAGGCGTTCCAGTTACCCCGCCCATCAAAGGTCAAGTTCTTGGGCAGGGTAGCCATGAACTCCTTCACCCGGATGCCTCCACCCCGGTTGGTCTGAGCGCCCGACAACCGGTCATGCGCACTACTGCTGGTAACTGGTACCCCAGCAGGGGCAGGGTCACCAGCCGCCTGCGATGAGACAGGGGCTGGATCACGAGCCGCCGGTACTGGGGTAGGGAGCTGCACTGTAGCCGTTTTGGGCCTAGCACCTGTAGTCGTGGGCAAAGGCTGGGTGGATCCAGTGAGAGGTGATACCGGTTCTATCTTTGGTACAACCGTCTCCCCAAAGTCCAACTTCGCCTTCGCCTCATTCAACTTTTTCGCTGTGGCCATCAAGGCTGCCTGCCAATGGGTCACAGGTGTTGCCTCCTCCCCGTCTCCGGAACTGTCACCGCTGGACTCCTCCAGCTTTACATTGGGCGTAAAGTCAATGCCCGACAGTTCTTCCTTCGAGAAGTCCCTCCTAGAGATGGTGGTCAGTACGTCGGGGGTTATATTACCACTCCCCATACGCACTGCCACTATGGCCTTTGCCATCCTCTTGCCGATCCCAGGGATACCCAGCAAACCCTCAGCTGTAGCAAAATTGATCTTAATCAATCCTTTGCCTTGTCCCCCTTCGGCCATATTGAACAAAATATAATAAAACAGAATATAAAAGAGCAAACAAAATATGAAAAAGCAAAGAGAAAATATCTTACAGTAATATATCCTACTTTTGTCTAGACTCGTAACGCTTTAATCGTACCCCGGGCCCAGGGCAGAGTTCCAAGCAGAGAGGTCTAAAAACAAAAAGTTTTCACCAAATATTACTTCCGGTGGAGAAATGTACTACCACACCGGCTACACGGAAATGCAAAAAAATATCAATGGCCGCCAGCCGAGCAAGGTGCGCGTAGGTTAATTTGCCTCCGTCAGCCTGATACCGGCGAGGTCAGCAAAAAACACTACTCGTCCTACCTTTTCTCCTCCTTCCCTGTCGATACCAGCAGGCTACTGATGCCTCGCACTGGTAACACCGGAGATCCCTCTTGACCTACTTCGTCCCCACGCTCTGGTAGCGATTTATGGATGAGCGTGGAGGGTGGACTCAATCAGGCGCTGCCACCAGTGTTGTTTCCACTGAAACCTAAACTACTCAAAAGGGACCACAATTCAGGGAATATTACCTTTCCTTACTGCTAACTTCTTTGTCACTATATTGATTTGTTGCTGTGTGTTTGGATCTGCGTCTTCCACAATGGCTGACCAATTCCAAGAGGACGATCCCACAATTCACCGCGACCCTTGATGACGTCACGGCACACAACAGAACTGAACCCTTTTCTAGCGGTTACAGACTGCAGGAGGGCCCAATCACCACAGCACTACCGTCAGATTCGTTTCCACTAATACAAAAACTACTCTTTGTTTCATTCTGCATGTTTTAGCGTCCACTATTCAGTCACATGAGATAAATTCTTCCAATACAGAAACTATTTAAGTCAAGAATTATTGTTCTATCTTGTTCTGTAATTAATTTTCAAACACAAGGGATTTACCTTTTGATTAGTTCATTTAGCAGGTTTCATTTGATATAAAATCCTTATTTGTACCTATCACCAGTTACGCTGAATAAGTATGTGCATGATTTTGTATAATTATCTTCAAAGACAGAATGAAACCAATGTCGCGTACTTTGATTAATCACATATCATTTTATAGTCCCAGAAGTCCCAATGTCTTACATACATTTACCAGAAACAAGATGCTTTTCATCCATAATTAATGTGACCAATAAAGTCGTTACAAGTCTGCCAAGCAGCAGAAAATACAACACCGTCTACATGTACTATCATACAAATCGTGTCGAACTTGGCCATACTATCCGAACAATACCCTGTCTCTCCGCCGTTTGTCACCTGTTCTATCATCGTGACAACAAAGCCTTTCTATTTCTCTTAGAGTTATGGCCCCTTAAATGGCAAAATCGCAGATTTAATAATAATTATAGTGTAATACTACTCATGTGAGCGATAGTGTTCCATGACGGCTCTCTTGTTAATTAGAGGGATATTTCTGGTCAGGTTAATATCTTGGTATAGATCTGGCAATTAAACTTGGCAAGAATACCGTTATCATGACTGGTCTATTCATAGTAGCATGGTACTATATGTACATGTCACTTATAAATATCTCACATCGGTTTTGGTTTGTAAGATTTCATTTTTACCAAATGCATGAATATATAGGTATGTATGATTAAAGGGGAAGATGCACACCACATGCAATACCTGTATAACTTTTACAATCGGTAAATCACTGGCTGTATCGCCGATCTGGGCCCACACTGGTCACAAAGACTCGAAGATTCCCGAAATCCCATTTTCTCATGATGCGGCTCAAATAATTTTATGACGTCATTGACGTCGACGACGACGACGCTAACTTGTGATGGTGCTTATGTGCTTCTCATGTCAACCCCCATGTCGGACAAACACATTCGCAACACATTTTACCTGTTACGAATGCGATCGCATACGTACGAAATATGTTACAAATGCGATCTGTTACAAATGTGCTCCTACATAGCTTCAACTTGTACGTTAAGTTTTAAAATGTTTATATATTAAAATACTTTCTTAATACAATGTTAGTAATTTAGCTAGTAAGATTTAACCAAAAGCGTATGGCTAGATTAAATAAGTTTTTGCAATTAATAATATTGCAGTATTTAGGTAGATGGTTCTTTTTGATACTTCAGTGATTACCAGATGCCGACTAAATGTCACTTAGTCCGAACAACGATATATAGAGAATACAAGGCTACTGTCGTTTGATAACAGTTGATATCGGACGAGGATGATATCGGGCTTGCCGAGGCTTTCTGGTCGATATTCATCCGAGTTCGATATCAACTGTTATCAAAAGACAGTAACCTTGTATTCTATTTATTATGCAGCTGACTTCAATTCTCCCTTTTCACAATTAAAAACAAAGAAGTAAATTAAGTGATTTACGTTGAATGTATTTATGACGTCATCAATGGTTTAAATCGGCGTTTTGAATTCAGCGCCTTTAATCATGTTAATTTTATGCTTTATAGGAAATGCTGAACATTAAAACATACCTAGAAAGCATTTGTGCACTTTTTAGAGGCGGCTTATAACGTTTCAGCTCATATCATTCAGGTAATAAGACATAACTATGAAAATAGGAAGGGGGTGAAAAAATGAAAATCAACTTTTTCGCGAAAATTGATTCGAAATTGCTATAGATGGATAGATAATGTTTTAACTAAGAAAATGAATAGGCCTACCGACAACACTATATTTAATTCAAAAAGAAAAATTCTACAGTCATTTTTCGATTTTATATGATGTGCTGTTTGCTTGTATTCCCAGAAATTTCAATGAAACGTGCCCCTGTATCCTAAAGCAGCTTCTGAAATGTTGATTTATAGTGTAGCGTGTTAGAAATCCACAATAGCCTAGATCTTATTTCATAAATCTCACTAAATGTCTAAAGTTGGCGGGGCCTAAAACGTGCTATCAGGACAGTGTCATAATAACACTGTCCTATGATATCAGACGTCGCAATATCAACAAATATGGGACAGGTGTTATCGGGTCGTCGTCATGGCAGTTGCATAATAAATTCCTGTCATAGTGCTCTTGGTCGTAAAACTCGTGTAAACGGGTCTCGCTGTGCAAAAAAACCAGCGTTTTTAAACGTCTACGTTATCAGTTTCAGTTTTTATTCAGCAAATCGGCAAGTACTTGCCTTTGGCCACTTAACATATAGATAAGATGATTACGGCCAAACACCAAATAGTACAATTTCAAATATGCATATATAAACATGATCAAGTTAATTTGCTCTAAGAAGCAGGTAAATTTACAAAAGTTAGAGTAGAATGGACAGCACAATAAAAAGTGATATTCTGATTCTATCCTATTACACGTACAAAATTTACAAATCCGTTCTTCTCTAGCAGTACCAGAAAATCTACCAGTTTCTATTTCTAAATCATGTGAACTTAATCTAAATCGAGATAATTGTTTTCTAAGTACATTATTTGTAATTACATCAAGATATTTTTCATAACAAAACTCCAATTTGAATTTTCTATAATATTCAAGTTTTGGTAACGTCGTGATTTGAGCATTATACTGGTCACGTAACCGTTGTTTAATTAACGGTAGATAATTAACATTTATATCGAAGTCAGTCCATATATAAGTAAGACCTAATGAATCTAATAACAATTTTACATGGAATGCCCAGCACTTATTACTATTACTGTTACACTGATCAATGAAAGCTCTTTGAATCGTTGAATCAGTGTTTTTCATTATCTTTAGCCAGTATTTTAAAGCTCTTTCTTTACAAATTACAGATAAAGGGTATCTACCTAGTTCACCAAAGACTGCGAAAGTTGATGTCTGTTGGCGCACACCTAGTATATTTTTACAAAACTTTATATGTAATTTATCTATTTCTTTAAAATCATATATTCCCCAGACTTCTGCTCCATATTATATAATGGGAGCTACCATAGAATCAAATAATAGCAGCTTCGTTTTAACATCTAAAGGCACTCTGGTAAATAACTATAGTAAACAGTTGAAAGCTTTAAGTGCCTGATCTGATAGAGTTTTTACAATATTTTTCATATTTCCTGTATACATAAAATTTGCCCCTAGATAACAGAACTGGTCCACTACATCTAGTTTCTGACCATTAATAAACCAATCGAAGTCATGCTTTTGTTTTCTCTTTTCAAAAATACATATTTTGGTCTTCTTAACATTAATTTTTAAGCCCCATTTCACGGAGTATGTATGTATCATATCAAGCTGCGCTTGTAAACTTACAGGATTAGTCGTGAACAACACTATGTCATCCGCAAACAGTAACATGTACATATTTAACTGATCAGCGTCTCGTTCGCTTAGGTTGTTAAAATCAATACATTCAGTTATATCATTCACGAATAATATAAATAGAAGAGGTGAGAGTGGTTCCCCTTGTTTCAAACCAAGTGTCACATCAAAAAATTCAGATCTGTCCATATTCAACTTGACACAGGATTTAACATCTGCATAAATAGACTTAAGCATAGCAATCATTTTACAACTAATTCCTGTTTTCAACAATTTGGACCATAATGCATCACGTATAACTGTATCAAATGCTTTCTCGTAGTCAATAAAAGCACAAAATAATTTGGAATTGTTGTTAAGTACCTTTTGAATTACAGAATGAAGCAAAAATATACAATCAGCAGTGCTACGATTTTCTCTAAAACCATATTGTTATTCATTAAAAACATGTTCAGATTCACACCACTTGTTTAATCTATTTCTAAGAACTAGTGAGAATATTTTTGCAGTGATATTTACAAGCGTGATACCACGGTAATTAGAAGGGTTGTCAAGGCTTCCCTTTTTATGTAAAGGGACGATAACTCCCTTACACCATAGTTAAGGGTAAACCCCCGTGTCAAATATTTTATTAAAAATTGTTGCGAGATAAGGGGAGATAAATTGTTTAGCGTCAATGAAAAAATCTGCTACATTGTTACAAAAATCACCACTCTTATTTCTTTGGAGAGAAGAAATTGTTTTTGAAATTTCTTCAACAGTAAATGGGCAATCAAGCTCGTCAATTGCTATCGTATCTTGATGTAAATGACTATTTTGTTCTTCGCTTCCAAAATCACCTTGCACTGGATTAGAAATATTTCTAAAATGCTGAACAAAATCATTAAGGCTTACGTTAGATGTATCATATTGATTATTTTTCTTGAATTGTTTTACATATTTCCAAAACTTTTTCGTACTTTTTTTACTCAAGTCTGATAACTTAGATTTTTGTTTCGAGTTCAATTTTGCTTTTGCTTTTCTCTTGACAGTACCATAAGAGCTTCTACTAGACAAAAAACTTTGTCTGTTTTCATTTGTAGGGAAAGCATGATACAGCCTTTTATAGTTTAAAAATACAGCCTTCGCTCGTTTACATTGATCATCAAACCAAGGAGACTTCGTAATTTTTGGTCTTGTAGGACTTTTAACAAAAGTCTTACCATGCAGTTTAAAAGAAATGTCATGTACAATATTTGAAAAGTTATTAATGTATGTATTAATATCAATCATATCATTTTCTAGGTCATAGGAGACAAACTTTCTAACATTTCCGTACTCTCAAACAAAAGTGTATTAAGCTTGAATGGATCTGTTTGATCCCAAACAATTTTATCATAAGATAATGTATCGGTATAATAAAATACCATATTTTCACAATTCATTGAAAATTCAACTGGACAGTGATCAGAGAATTCCGTTAGATCTAATACATTCATATTCGATATAAACTGAAAATTGTTACAATCGGTGATCAAATAATCTACTACGCTAGCTGCATGCCTATTTCTTTTCAAATTATAGCAAGTATATTTACCATTTTCAAGACGACCATTAGTAATCAAAAGATCATTTTCTTTACATAGTGACAGCAATTTATTACCGAAAGCATTAACAGTTTTATCATTAGATGCACGTGCGGGAATGTTTTCCAAGTTTCCAAGTTTATTTTGATATAAGCACACAGTTTGTACATTATAAACATACAAAAACATGAGGCAGATAAATATATAAATAATACAGTATTCGGTCGTCGTGACTGAGAGAGGGCAACATGTATGTTTACCTATTGCCAAACTGATTTAACAGTCAGTCGGCTATTGTCGGCTAAAGCGAGGGTAGATTTTGATTTGATTTGATGAGAATTTTATCAAGGTCCGTCCCAAAGAGCATGTATGTTAGCTTAGTATTGGGATGAG